>PVKA01020781.1:0-39776 GCA_004027165.1 Ctenomys sociabilis
TTTTACTTTTTACTTATAAGTATGGTCTTTTCTTTTGGCAGAACCAGGAAGGAATTCAAACCCTTGAACTTGCCAGGCAAGCACTTATTCTACTGAGCCATCGAGCCATCTCCCCAGCCTTAAGTACTAAGTATGGTCTTTATATATATATATATATATATATATATATATATATATATATATATATATATATATATCTCCATTCTTTGGTTGATGCACATATGGGTTATTTCCAAGATTTCACTGTAATAAATTGTGCATTACAAACATGGGTGTACATATATTGTTGTGATATGATGTTTTTAATTCTTCTGGCAATACCCAGAAGGGAGATAGGTAGATTGAATGGGACCCTTGACTTAACACTATCTATAGTCTAGGAGTAAAGTAGCATTGAAAAAAAAGTTTTCTTAAATTAAAATGCTTTTCGTGGAAGGTCCCAGACATATCTATTCCATTTATTTATTTAAAAAGTGAAGTAATTCAGTTATCTGAGTTCATAAAGACAAAGCAACTAGGTTTGGTTCAGAGGACTACATTTTTCACTTTTTGACAAATAGTTTCAGTGCTTTTATTATGTTGAACAAGCCCATTTGTTTTGTGGCCATGAACAATGAAATACTGGCAATTTCATATGTTCCAACCTAATAGATCCTGCCAAAGGGTTGTGAGAGAAACAAATAGATTGCAATTTGTTTTCATTAATGCTTTTAATTGTAGTTATTTGTTTCCTCCTCTGAACTTTAAGGTCAAGGAAAACATATATATACGTCCCAGTACAGGACTGCACAATACCATATGTCTGCTTTCTCTACATTTAATGTATCTGTATTTCTGATCCCAAGGAAATAAATATTTGGAAATATACTACTCAGGAAGGGAAGGAAAACAGGAAGAGGTAAGTAGCAGTAGATAAGATTAGAACAAAGGGAATGGAAACTAATGGAGAATTTTAATTAATTTATTGTACTAATTTAAATGTTTTTCATTGAGAAAATGAATATTCTTTTTTCCTATATATCTTTAATGACTGGAAGGAACCAGATCTCTTGGCAATGAACACTGTGTAGAAGACACATAAATTAAGGAAGTGCATAATGAGGAAGTCTCATTGTTAAGGACAGAGACGAAGAAGCCAATGAAAATTGGAATCGCCAATCTAGCTTTTTAAGTGATCTCCACACTGATTTCTGTTTTAATGCTATTTTGTACTCTCTTTAAAAACTTGAAAGAAAAATTAAGAAAAAAAGGAAATTGATGAGGATGGGTTTAAGTACTTGAGTAATGCATTGGTAGGAAGTGGGAGGTGGTAACTACAAAAATCTATATATGGAGTATCTGGAGAGGCAAGATAACTCAGATGGAAGAAACAGAAAATACACTTAAAAAATGAAATAGCAATTATAAGGGGAGAATATTTCCAGAGATGAGTAGGAGATAAAAATTAAGGTGAAATGTATCTGATAAATCCATTTCTTATGGTTGATCATCTCCTATTTTTGAAATGAAAGAATATGCACTTATTGTATAATCTTTTTATTTTTGTTTTAATAGCAGAGGATATTTTGCTTTCAAATCCTTGAAATGCAGAAAAAAAATAGTATCCCAATTGATTGTAAATGTCAAAAATGTTTTTGTGTTTTTAGGTCCAAAGGTTATTTTCAGAGTTACTTGACAGAAATCTCTCTGCCTCTGTCTCTTTCTCTGTCTCTGTCTCCACCTCCATCTCTATCTTTGTCTCTGTCTCTCTTTCTTTCTCTCTCTTTCTCTCTCCTGATAAAACTACCATTTCTATAACTATATAGCACACTAGAAATCAGGAAAACATATTTATCCTGATTTCTGTTGTCAGTTTCTTTTTCTGAGAAAAAGATATTTCTGAAGCTTTTGATATGTAAGAAGAAATAATGGTAATATTCTTTTGTTTCCTAGCTGTTATAAAGAAAAAAAAACACAGTAATATTAAAGGATTACAAGAAAAATAAGAAAAAATCACTGAGTGCCTACAAAACAAACAGGTCATGTGGGGTCAATTTCATATATTTTGTCTCATTTAATCCCAAAGTATGTCACATGATAAAGACATTATCACCACTTTAAAAGAAATAAAGCTCAACTGTCAGAAGTTAAGCAATTTGTCCAAATGTAAGATAGGCACTTGGCAAATATTTTATGAATCAATTGATGAAGTACTCTCTAGTCTTCTCCTTTGGCATTCTTCACATTTAATTATTAATATAAAATAGAATATGACATAGTATGTATATGCAGGGAGAAGTTCTGCTAAATAGGAAAAGTTTGAATGATAAAATATTTGGTGAATGTAAAGTCATTCAAAGTTTCTTCCAACTTTCAAGTTCTGCTTATTTGATTAACTTTGAAGTATGCAGAGTTTTAAGGAATGTCATCCAATTGAGTTTTTATTATTAGTTACTCAAGAATGCTTGGCATGCATTTATTCATAAAGCCAACCCAACAAATATTTATTAGGCATAGAACTAGGTACTTGTGTTTCAATAATGAAAAAAAATTAGCGGATGTTTTCCCTCAAAGAATTTCTAGATTAACTGATGGCTGGATCCTGTTCAAATACTTACAATTTTTTTGAACTTCCTACATAATAAGTAGATCCCTACTGAGGAAGTCTATTAAAGAAGGTTTGTCTCCATAAAAGGAGAAAAATCCTGAAGTAGGATAGGAGAGTAGATGAATGTATTCAAAGTAGAAAGCATAGCCTGAGAAAAGATCTAATGATCTATTACAAAAGAGAGCAAGCTGCATTGGTGAAGACAAACCCTTCATGCCACATTAGATGATCATTGTAAGAGTTTTGTGCTCTTCAGTGGACTCAGAACCCATCCAGTAGACTGGGTGTGGTGGCACGCACCTATAATCCCAGCTCTTGAGAAGCTGTTAACAGGCAGATCACTATGAGTCCAATCTAGTAGTGGGACACTAAACACCCTGTAGACCATTCCCTAAAATAGATAAAGAGAACCAATCCAGCGAGGAAAAGGAGCAGATAGGTGAAGATCATCCCACACATCTATCAACCTTTTAGATGACTGAGTAAAGCCTAACATAAATGGATTCTGTATCTAAATTCACCTCCCAGACTGTCCTCCACCTAAACATCAGAATCATCCCACTGAGTGACAAATAGGCAAATAACCACAGCTACTCAGATTTGAGGTATAGAAAGGTAGAAGAAAGAAATGTGTGTGAAAGAGCACATCCTCAGACCTAACACATACTCGATGATTCTATTGGGTCAGTAATGGGAATAAATGGCTACCACCCATGGACCTGCAGAAGGAACTGAGATAACACAAAGGTAGGGATGGTACTCCAGGTGGAAGAGCTGCCGGGGGGATCAAATTGCTATAGCCATTGTAAGTTTTGCTCTCTAAAGCTAGGATAAAATTGCCTTTCTGTAAAAGGTAAACATGTAGGCAGAGCTAGATAATATAAGGTTTGTCCTATAACTAATTTATGTGTACGTCTTTTTAAAGAGCAAAATGTATGTGTTTTGGGGAAAGAAAGCTTATATCCAAGAGACGCACAGAATGGGGGGACTGAGCAGGTTGTCTCTGTATGTTTATGTCTTAGGAGTAATAAGAATTTATTAAGGGATTTAAGAGATATAAGTTCATATGGTCTCTTGAAAAGCTATTTCTAGTAATTGCATGGAAAGTAAAATGTAGAAATAAAATTGGAAATGGCTGTAGAATTATAAGCTTAGATATAATGATAGTTTGGACTAGGGTGGTAATTGTGAGGAGTAGTCCTGGGCAAGAGAACTTTCAGAGAAGAACATGGATAGGATTAGTTAAGGATGGGAAACCAAGATTAATGAGAATATTGACAACACATTATGTCATGGAGAATGACAGATTCTGATATTCTAAATACTGAAAAAGAACCAAGTCTGAGATGGAGAAATTACAATTTAGTGTGAGACTATTGAATGCCATTGAAGTTGACCAAACATTGCCTCCATTTTAATACTTCAAAAGTAATTGGTATACTTGATTTATTTCAGTAATCTTATTTATGCAACCTAATTACATGGAAAAATATTTTCCAGATCTACCTGTCAAGTCATCATTACAAATTCTGTAATAGTGGCCAATAAATCAATGCTACTTTAGTGTTCAGATAACTTTCTAAACTGTTTTGAATCTGTTCAGAGATTTAGACATCTGAAAGGCGATTACTTTTAGCTTTTTTATGTGCTGTGTTCCTGTGATGCAGTTTCCACACCATCTGAATATATTTTATGGAAATACTAATTAAAATGGCAAACAAAAATTAAAGAGCAATCTTTCTTCATTTTATTTATTTATTTTTTTTTTAGGATATGGCCTACAGGGTGTTCAGAGTCTCACTATTAGATTGGACCTGTAGTGATCTGCCTGTTTGCAGCCTCTCAAGAGCTGGGATTACCGGCATATGCACCATGCCCAGTCTCAATTGATGTCTCAGCATGCCCTGGAGGTGGGGCCGGCAAGACAGGCCTGGGGATGAAACCCCCAACCCCTGTGCCTGCACTTTTATCTACTGACCTATTGGGCCAGCCCTTTTCTTCACTTTAGATAGAGGTCTTTCTATCTTCACATATATACTAGCATATATGTGAAGATTCAACTTTAACATCATACAGTAGATGGGATATCAGGAATTAGAGTTTTTAGAGAGATCATTTTATAAGCTCAAATCCATGAACTATTATTTAATGTAAATTACAGGGTGAAAGAATATTGCATTTCATATGATACCTAAGAAGAATCTTGCATTCACTAGTAGAGTTAATACAGCCCCATACTTGTTTTCATTAAATACTCAAGTGCAAAAAAAGATACATTTTAAAACAAAAACATCTTTTAAAGATTCGTGTACAAAGCAACATCATTTCTACAGTGTTTCATGGACATCATGCAATACATTTCAACTCTACTGCTATGGCTACATATTTCACCTGCACAGAGATATGGAAAGTTTGCCCAGTAATTTCAAATTTCAAAAGCTGCAGTTTTATGGGCATGATTTCAGCAATGACTTTCAGAACTTCCTTTGCTCCAGTCTATGTTCCTCTGTTAACCACAGTTCCTAACAATCATATTGACATGATTAAAAGAGGGATAGTTAAAAAAAAAAGAAAGAAAACCAAGAGCATATGTATTCCACAAATTGAATTATGTTCAAAGATTGGTCTTAAGGTCCAAAATATCACATAAGCACTTCACTGTCAGATAGAATTTGTTGGAACAAGAGCCTTTTTTGGACCCATTAATTTGCACTTAGTGCCCTGCAACTTGAAAACCACTCAGCTCTTTACAAAAAATAATTTCACATTTGGCTTACATGACACTTCTGAAAAATTTCCACAGCTATAAAACTATATTATTTCCATTATTCCATTTGTACAAAACATTTTAGAAACAATTGTTTGATTTAACATCTGATAAAAACACAACAAAATAATCAACCAACAAAAAACAGACCGCATGACTACAAGACTGTTTAAAATCTAACAAATCTGATAGTTATTTCAAAAGCTAACATATTGGGTGTGCAGCTAGAGATCACATGGCTCCTTGGGCTGTGGAAATTGTGCTGTCATAAAGATATGGTTGAGATGACTTGTAAACGTCATTTCCATGAAAATTTTAGTGAACCAATTCTACTTTATTCTGCCAATATTGATTAATATACATCATACACCATCATGGATTCCCATCAATATTTAGAACTTGTGACATCTTAGACTTCTAGTTTTCACAGCATAGAATCATGGTATCTTATATAGAGATCAGCCTGCTGCCAGTGCAAAATTTTTTTATGCAACTTTCAGGAAAAAAAAAAAAATACCTGAAATGTGTCTCTGATAATCCTACTGGCAAGAAATTTCTCAAGGTAATTGTTTCTCTGTAACATGGTTGTGTCACAAAACCCTTTCGTTGTATACATCCAGATTTGTCCTACCTGTTGGTTCTATTCTGCGGAAACCTCTCAGAGGGAGCCCTTGTTTCCAGATTATAACTTTTCAGCCATCATGAGATAACTATTCTTTCACTTTTTTTTCCAAGAAAAATAAAGTCAGTTCCTTTTACGTAAAGCATGCTTTACATAAAATGAGATAATTGCTCATTTACATTTCTCTGAGCTGGACATGCATTGTATCAATGTTGCTCTTGGGTCCAGGAGATGGCTCAGAGCAATAAGCGCTTCCCTGGTAAGTACAAGGGCCTAAATCCAATCCCCAGTTCTACCAATAAAAAAAAAATGTTGTTCTCTTGTCTGGCCATAATTATACTCTAGAGGAAATTTAATCACATAGCAGCACTCTGAGGTGATCTCCTCCTTATTGGGGATGCTGAAATATCCTAAGAGAAAGCAAAATTTTCAGATATTTTACAATACACTGTCTTTCAGAAAATTATATCTTTTACCTCACTCTTTCTATTATATTTTAAAATAAGAAATAATATTTAAATACATTAAAATGTATAAAATATTAACTGGACCATTTTTATAAAGTAATATTCCTGTCTTAAGTAAATTTTTGTGTTTTCAAAATATGACATTTTGGACCTGGGGAGATAGCTCAGTAGAAAAAGTGCTTTCCTGGCAAGTGCAGGGTCCTGAGTTCAATTCCCAGCACTGCAAAAAAAAAAAAAAAAGACACATCTTTATTTCCAGAAATTATTCTGTGATCTCTCTCCAAAAAGTCCTTGAAGCTGTAGCACCAAAACAAGGTTTGTTCTCATGTACTTTTCTGCTTTATTGGTTTTTCCTGGTTTTGAACTTCAGATAAATTAAGTTTGTTGTGCCTGATTTATTTTGCTCAGAATTAAGTCTGTGAAATTCATCCATAGTCTGTTTATCAGAGTCTGTTCCCTTTTAATCCTGAGCAGCACTTCATTGTGTTATTATGTCACAATTTGCTTGTCTTTTCACTAGTTAATGGAATTTATGACATTTCTAGCTTTCTCTATTGTGAATAAGACTGCTGCGAATTTAGTGGACAAGTCCTTGGATAGATATGTCTTAGTTTTTCTTGAGAAAGTCTCCAAGATGACATTTCTAGATAGCATAAAAAGTATGTTTAACATATACGAAATTGTCTACCTGTTCTCAAAGCATCTGTATGACTGTGTTTCCTTACCTGCTACACAGAAATATTTCAGGTATTTGACATCCTCACCAGCATTTGGTATTGCTTTTAATTTTAGTTAGCCTAGTGAGTGGCAAGTTATAATTAAATTGCATTGCAGAACACCAATATTCTCTATAGAGTAAAAGCTTAGTCATATCTTTATTTATTCCATTAGAGATAAGGTGAGTGATGCAAGTGAATTTCAGGCACTTTGTTGCAGAGTGAAAGTCAATCGACTAGTAATAAATAGTTCTGCCAGAAGTGGATTACTAATGTAATTGTACCAATCTATGTCCTCTATGTGTCACATCATAAATATATCTCTAATCACATTATTTTAATTTTTAGGTTTAGAGAAAATCCAAGACTTTTACTTAGTTTTTTCAAAGCATTCTTATCAATGCAACTGAACTAAGATAGTAAACATAGTATGCCTACACATGCCAATTTATGCAGGAAAGTTGTGTCTCATGCTCTTCCCAGTTTAATTCCTAAGGGTGTTTTTTCTACTCAGTAGTATTCTGTGTTGGACAACGAATTATATGTAAGCCTTAACTGATTAGGTATTATTTGCCTACTAAAAACAGGGTCATGGTGGTGAGTTACCTGGAACTCTTTGAGGGCAGAAAAAACTCAGGGTGAAATAGCTTGCCACCCAAAGATGGTTAGCAGGAGGGATTGTTTCTGGAAACTTCTCCAGTGAGATCTACATGTATTAGTAACAGCTGACCAAAATGCTAGCTCATCTATGTCATTAAGAGTCATTGCTGTTAGAAATACATCTAGAAACAAAAGGTAGCATTGGGTAGGAGTTCTATTTTTAATCACTATTTCAGACTTTCTAGCATGACAGAAGAATATTTTACATGGAGCATAATGAATTATTGAAAGGTTAGTGGTTAACTATACAAGCTTTCTATCTCAGTTTCTTTGGGTGAGAAGAAGAGATGAGGCATGATTTAGCTAGCTTAGGTTGCAACCAAGGTGCCAATGTAGAGGCTGGACTGGAAAAGGTCTCCTTCCAAATTTACTCTATTGGTAGAATAATTCATTTCCTTGCCCCTGTAGGACTTGTGCTTAAGATTTTTCTGGCTGTTTGCTGACAACCATTAGCTTCAAGATATTGTCTATAATTTTCTGTCCAGGAGTTCTCTTCATAGGTAACTTAAAATATGGGTTCTTGATTCTACAGAAACCAAAAGAATGTGGGAGCAGGACAGAGTCTTATATAATATAGTGCAATTACAGTAGTAACACTGCAACTCTTTGGCCATAATACAATAGTCAAAAGCAAGTCACAGACCTTACCCACACCCGAAGGACAGAGGTTACAGGAAGGCATAAATTCAAGGAGCATGGGATCATGCTAGCCACATTCTAGTCTGCTTGTTTTTGTATCCTTTGCAATGGCCCTAAAATGAGATTCACAGGAATGTCATTGCTGCTCTTCAAGTCATGTGAGTATATGTTTGCATTTTGATTTTTATTATATTTGGTTACCTTAGAAATCACTATATTTTCAACCTACATGTCTATGAGATGCTTAATCCTTTTCTAAAAAGAAAAAAAAAATTGGGATGGGGGCTTATGTGGCTATTAAAATTTTAATGTTTTAAAAATGTATTTTAGTACAGGGTCTAGAGGGTCTCGTTGCACAGATCAGACTAGTAGTGATCCTTCTGTTTTCATCCTCCCAAGCGCTGGGATTACAGACACATGCCACCATGTCCAATCTTAGTCGCTGTCCTAGTGTACTGTGGAGAAAGGATCAGCACAGCATGCTAGATATTGAACCCTGGTCTCTGTCCTTGTTTAAGCAGGCATATTAGTCCACTGAGTTATTTGGCCAGCCCTAAAATTTTAATTTTAACTAGCAGCTTAATTTCCAAGAACTCTTTAACTATCTATGAATCTATCCATCTATCTATCACCATTATCACATCATTTTTCTGTCTGTGATCAACCCCATGCTCCTAATATGACAGTAATAGGCTATGGTTAAATTACATGAAGATTGTCCAACTGTAGTTCACAGGCATCTCATTGCTCCTCTTCAAGTCATGTATGTATGTGTTTGCATTCTGATTTTTATTATATTTTGTGACCTAAGGCAGTGATGGTGACCCATTTAGAGCCTTCAAAGATGACAAACATTGATAGCAGAAATTTGTAGAGATTCACTTTATCCTAGATAGGTGGTTTCAAACTTGTGATATACAAAGATGACAAACTGACAACCACTAGCTTCGATGTGCTCTCTATAATTTTTTGTCATCTTTGCATCTCATAGGTTCATAATAACTGACCTAGGGTAAGTTTATCTCTATAAATGTCCACCACCCCTTAGTGGGAAACTGAGACTGGTCCTATGTGCCTCTTCTGATTTTGGAGTAATTTATGTATAATTACACACAGTCTTGTCCACAAAACACCCTAACCAAATGTTTTCCTTTATTTCATGCCTTTACTTATCTTTGTTAATCCCCAAATCATTTTAGACACTCTGTATACATAGTTCATTTTGCTTTGTGGATGTCTTGGAGATACATGTGAGAGGAGAGTGCACATTATATTCTGTTGGGTGAAAACTTATAATTGGTCTTCTATTCATGGTGATGGAGTTGTAGTGATCTATTCAGATTCTCTTTTCAAATCTCAGGAACAAATTGCAAAAGACTTTGTATTTCTCAAATCTGAACACATTTCTACAGAATTCTTTTTGTGGAACCTATTAATAATATTCTACACTGTGTTGTACCCTCATTTTTGGCCTACTATCTCTCTGGTGCTTCTTATAGTCTTTAGGAGCTCATGAGGAAAGAATACATTCAGGGTCCTTGTTCATAGTTTTAGGAAGCAGATGGCTTTTTATGATACCTGTCATAGAAGTTTTAATTATATGAACTTCTTGTTATATAATTCCAATGGGAAAACATGTATTCTTTAAGAAACTTCCTAATTCAGTCTTTTTAAGCCTATTACCCTAAAATTAATATGAAGTAACATTTCTAACCCAAAGTGTAATTATTATGAATATTCTCTAACAAGATTTTTAGAACTTTTTATCCTTGGATAAATAAAGACATAGATTATCTTTTACAATTTTGTAATTTCTAATGGATTAAACAAAATAAATATATTATAGAGATCTGTGCTCTGACTGCTTTGTATTATATAGTAGCAGACTGACTACTCCATACCCCAAGCTTCCTGCTTCTTTACAGAAGGATGTGGTTATGGTGATATTAATGTTCCCATCAAATCCCCAAATACTTCTTTAATATTGAAAACTGAAACACATTTCCATGAACTATTTCTATTCATATGGTTGTGTTAGTTCACATTTTATTGTAACATTCACTTTTTCCTTCTTTCATTCTTATGTTGTGTTTTCTTGATTTGGGAGAAGAATATCTGTTAAAAGTCTAGCAGAGCTTTCCTCCATGGAAATTTGGCCAAGATGAAGGACAGAGATTTACCCATGAGGGCAGATAATTAGGGGCTGCCTTCAGGCAGACTCATACTTAAGAAAATAGAACTTCTATTATCAGTACCAAGGAGAGAAATCAGGAAATCATAATCCATGATCAAGAATTTTCAGACTCATTCTGAGTAAAAGGCTTTAAATTGCCTGCACAAGGAAGTACTGGTAGGAGCCAGGGAGGACAATGGGTCTGAACATTCAAGTAGTATAAATTTGCATTTTGCCAGGCAAAATTTGAACCCCTCCAGCATCTTAGCACTACAGACATTCCTTCTGAACTCCTAGAATACTGCAGGACAGGAAGGATGGCTAGCATCTGCCCATCACTGCTCTTGCCACTGAGAGCAGACACTTCTGACAAGGCTTCTATCCAGTCACTCAAGTGTGGCTACAGGCACTCCTTTCTGACCTACAGTCTGTTCCATGCTGACTGCAAATACAGTTTGTGTTCTTCGGGCCAGCAGGGCCACCCGTGGAGCCTGTCACTCAGCAATCTGCAGAGGCATAGTCACTTTGTCTTCAATGCGGCATTATGTCTTTAATCAAATTTATCTTCCCTACCTGTGGGAGACTCATGGTGTTCCTCCTGCTCATTTCTAAATGTGAGAATAGGATGTTGGCCTTCTTTCTTTTATGTACTGTCACAGCTGATCAAATCTTTAGCTCAAGAGTAAACACTGGGGCCTGGGTGACCTCAGCGCACACAGACTTGTGTGTGAGCATAGAAGCTCACAGAAGAAAGTGACTTGTGCTAGGCCAGACAGGAAACAGCCCATGTGAGTGCTGAGTCACCTCTCATGGTTTTTATTATTCCAGCTGTATGTGGATCCTTGTTTTGTCAGTGTGGTTGTTACCTTAGGTGAGTTGCATTGTGACTTTGTACATACATGCTGTGGCAGTGGTCAGCTTTGACCCTCACACTCATTATTACCATTGATCCTTCTATGATGAGCTTGATAAATGAGCAATAGGTAAGGCACATAATTATCAGACTTGGCATCCTTTTAATACTGATTGTGTCCAAACAACTAATCTCATATGGAAAGAAAGAGGAATTTGTAGTTTTAAAATGGTCTTTCATATATTTGACTACTCTGGTAATTTTTTTTTCCTGTTAAGATGAACTTGTGCATTTAACAAAATGACTGATCTTCAAAACTGACTACAGTAACAGGTTCACTTTATCATAGAGAAATTCTCACCCATCTACATGAGATATAAAATAATTAATCAAAGTATCCTGAAAATAAATGTCTTGTATATACCACCCATACTTCTAAAGATAATACATTGAAAGACTCAACACACATGGGATGAAAAGGATTTATTCCTTCTTTTGCATTTGAAAGGATACTTCAGAGATGCTAAGATTTGGAGTAGTTGTGTTTAACACCTCTTCTAATGCTATGATATGGAAAAATGCAGAAATTATATAATATTCTGCTAGTTTTGAAAGACTGGAATAGATCACCGCCCCTTTTAGTTCTTACTTCACTTGTCTCTGATCTACACAGAAGCTGTGAGCAGGCAACATTTGTGAATTTCTAATTTAAATCATCGCCTCCCAGGCCCCCAGACACTGCCAGACATACCATACCAGGTGTTCAATAAACATGAGTTGATGGTTTTAGAGACTTCTCCGGATGGCTCTAGCCTTGTGATGATAGCAGGGTCCTCTTATTTGGAGATTTTTTCTATTTTAGGCAATTCCCAAAGCCCTTTGTCTCCAGGATGATTTTTTTTTCACTGCTCCAGGAAGCAAGCTACTGAGTAAGGGCTTCTCAGAGGTGGGAGGAAGTTATTTGGAAGAACCTGAACTCTGTCAGATAAGTGAAAACTTTTATAAATACCTGACTTGGAACTGAGAGAGAAGAAGGTTTTTAAATCAAAGTGCTAAATTAAGAAGCTTACTTTTGGCACTTCAGCTGACGAGTTGTTTATGGGAGGGTTTATACTAACAACTCCCCTGCATCCACAGGGGATCAGGGGTGGAAACTGATAAGATGGCTCCACAGGAAGTGCCGGATGGTCTCACTCCACTAGCTCTGTCTTCAGCAAGCATGAGAGGAGTGCTGAGTCTATAATAGCCTGTTTTGGTCCCACACTGTCACACAGATAGTGTGACTACCCTCCCCCCAGGGCTCCCTCCTTGGAGGGAAAATGCCAGTGCTTGCGTTGTTCATGGACCTCCCCAGTTGTGCATTACAAATGTAAGAATGAGAAGAAAACTCTTTTTTAGAGGGAAGGAGAGAGACACAAGTACACAGAATTGAGATTTACATTCTAATCTCAAATTCTTCTAATTTTTGCTAAGAAAAGTATTTCCTCCCTCTGGGCTAGTTTGCCTGTCTGGGAATGGAAATCAGAACTTTCCTGTGTTCTCCTTATTGCTGGCCACCTCTAAAAGTCCTTTATGCTGTTACTCTAATATTAAATATATTGTAAGACTATTCTAATGAATTCGGGTACTGAAGTCCTAAAAACTCATTTCTGACATGAGGCATAATAATTTAACTGTTGGAAATTTACATCAAAAAATAATGAGATATGTGTTAAAGATTTTTCCCTTAGAAAGTTTATTTTAGCATTATTTATAATGTCACAATTGAGAATCAACTAAGTATAATAAAAGAAGATTGATTTCATAAATTGTGGTTATTCATATGAATTTATATTGTTGAAAGTATTTAATGGTATAGGACATCTTAAATATGAATTTCAAATGTTAACAGCAGAATAATAGCAGTAAGGTGCATCAAGTGTGTCAAAGATTAAAATGAGTATGTACATATGTGTGTGATAGAAAGAAAAGCAGAGACTTCCACTTCAAGATTTCTAGTGTTCATATCTTCATTTGTGTTTATCTTCGATTTTATTCATTACAGTCTATAATGTTAAAAGTATTTGCAATAAAGATTGCATTTCCAATCAACAAAGAGTATCATGAATATTATTTAAATACCATATAAATTTAAACACGTGTTTTACTCTTATCTTCCTTTACGCTTTTACCTTCCAGTAGCTCATAATTCTAAACAAGCATCTTCAAGTTTTGTGACAAATGACATTACCTCAACAAGTCTCAAAGAACTGAAATCACTTGGCTTCATTTACTCATAAAACATAGATGTGAGTGCTAGGCAAGTCTCATTCTAGTTTTCTAAATTCATGCTCTGAAGGTTCAAGAAATTGAAGACAATTGTTATATAACAGGAGATAACATACTGGCCCCCCTGTTCTTATATTCCCACAGTAATGAGCATTTCAGTTTTAGGAACTGAGTCTCTTCACTTTTCCCCAACAAGATGCAATGTTAGGATGGAAAATGCTACAGATCTGACTCAATGAAATAGAAAGTACAGAGCCAGGTCAAAGGACTGTAATGATGTAAAAGAAGAAATACTCAAATGATCTGAGATGCAAAGGTCCTTATAACTGTGGATGTGTTCTTACCAAAGTTGTGGAAAAAATTTCAGATACCTTTACACATACTGATAGGAGAATTTGATTCATAAAGGCTTGCTAAGAAGAAGCTATCTAATTCTTTCGTTTCAGTAGAAGTGTAAATACAAATCAGATGAAGGTAAAAGAAAAGCATTCATTATATGTTTTAGCAATCCTCCTGAAAAAGCTGCTTTGCATTGTGGAGCATGGAAAATTTCAAGCCTACATTATCATTTGTAAGCACAAGGAGCTTTCCTGGTTACGTGGTGCACCAACGTAATAACTTTGCTTTGACCATTTGGCTGGTGCTTGTCCCCAGGACACAGGTCACAGGGAGCAGAAGCCTGGCTGACATCTAGCAGGATCAGGAGAACTGTGCATCGCTTTGGCATCCCCACAAAGACTGCTCAGCAAAGCACTCATGACTGCTGACCCCTGGATGGAACCCCTGGCAATGGATTGTGTAATATTAGAGTTAATATGATGTCTGTCAGTAGGAAGCATTTTGTGAGATTGTAACTGCATTGGTCACCCACATTAGGTGTACTCTTAATATATCTTTGTTTTCACTCATTCATTAGTTCTAAGAAGATATTCTGGGGTATCATCTTTCATGGTCGAATCTTTGCTTGTTAGAAAATGCAGTTCAACACACTCAGGTTTTATGATCATAAATACACAAGGAATAGGTGAATACAAATGATTCCATAGAATACATTTTAATACTTGTGAGAACTTACAAGCTATAGAAACCATTAGTTCTCCAAATATGAAAAAGTTATGTCCAAGGACATGAATATTTCAGAATGTGTTTATCAATTTCAGTTTATAGAAGCATGAGCACTCTAATTATATACTATCTAGCCTAATGTTGCACACCAAAGATCAAGATACTGAGGCTTAGGGAGGGAAGGATTTGTTGCTAAGGCTATACTGGAAGAACGAGGTGCCTCATTTTTCAATCCAGTTTCATGTGTTTTCTTTTGGAAAGATAACACTTGCTCCTGCTTCTAGAAATATTATCATGATTTTGAGGGACTTGGGGAAAACAGAAAAATAATAAAGTATCAATAATATAAAATTAAATTTTTTGAGTTCTTCTAAGTTGATCTGGCTTTGTTTCTGAATTTCAAACCTTTATTCTGTGAATACCTTCAGCTGTATGTTCTATGGTTTTACTATCTCAGAATTTCTGCTCCAGATATGAGAATTTTCCTCATCCAAAACTATGGATTCAAGTTTCTGTCTTTTATACTGCCTCAAAACCAGGTAGATATAGGGACACTGAAAACAATAATCATTGCCTCCATATTTAATATGCACAACTTCTTGCTGTGAGCAGTGGAAATCAAGTCAAGCTCTGCAAAGATCTGGCATAATGCAAATGACTTTGGGTAGGGACAGAACAAGAGAGTCTACAGAATATTTGTGGCCCGTTGCCACAAATATTCTAGAATAATGGGTGATTTAAGTCCAATTTCTATCAAGGGTTCTAAACCGAGTAAGCAAAGAACTTCAGGTGAAAGGAAACACCAAGTGAAAGGGGTGGAGATATGGTATTGGATTAAAGTGATTTCTTATTGTTTATAGAAAAAGTCCAAGGGTATTTCCTCCATGTAGCAGTAAATATTTTACACTTTACAGACAAGAATGTTTCCCTGCAAGAAGTTGATGAGTATGTGTGTACCCATCTCCACACACTGGTATCTACTTTTCTATAATGGGCAACTTAGGTTTACACAGCCAGACATTTTTTTACCAGAATAAGAAATGGAGAAAATATATGTATGCTTAGTATATGTACTGCCAAAGTGAGCATTGAATGTTTATGTATGTCTTTCTGGATAATGTTTTTAAAATAGCCTTACACTTTCTGATAGTGTTTCTAAGTTTGAGGCACACAGCAGGAAAAAGAAATGGTATGGGAGGTCAAAGTACTTTAGACTTGAGATAGGAATCATGGAAGATGCTAGATACACAAAACTGAGTAATGAAAATTGTATTTTTATGAGAAAACTATTAATACAGTTAGTTTTTATTGACTTATTATTGAGGTTAATGCTATCCGTACATTTTTCCCTTGATTCTCAGGACAACCTCATAAGTTGAAGATTATTTTTACTGTTCATTTTTTAAAGTTTTTATTTTTACTTTGTTCTGTTCTGGATAAAAATACAAAGCCTAGTAGAAAAACTTTAAAAGTCTTCATAGGTACATGACTGATTCCATAATGCATGTTTTTAACAATTCTGCAGGGTAGAGTGATATGCGTGGCAGTAGAATTATGCAAAATTTACGGGCCAGATGCTATGGTTTGGGCCTAGTTGCCCTCCCAAGGCCTCACACAGTCAGTGGGGCAGGCTTGTAAAGTTCGTGATTAATTGATGAACCAATGCCAGGATTATAAATGGGTGTTGCTGAGATTATGTGTGTGATTGCTACACCCACTCAGTCTGAATGCTATACAAGGAAGGGAGAGAGGCTTGCTTTTATCCACTGTTGTTACTGTCCACTACAGCTCTTTCCTTTTATATCTTGCTGCCTTGCTGTTTTCCACTATCATGAACTGCTGCTCTCTGACATGTGCCACTCTGCCTTGGAACCAGTTGAATATGGACTGAAACCTTCACAAACTGTGATCTAAATAAGCCATTCCTTGGGTGTTGGCATTTTGTCCCAGCAACGAGAGAAAAGTCAGATACAAGATTCCAGGGAATACAAACAATGCCCAGGCTCTCGTAAGGCTGAGCAAGATAATATATGGTAACAAGTCAAGGTCCAAGAGAAGGAAAGAGCAGACAATCATATCAACACTGAGCTTTGAGGTTTGAAAAGAAAAAAAATCAGTAAGTATTGCAAATAAGATCAAGTATGTGCATAATGTTATAAAAGGGTTCAGTGTGATCATCAGTTAAGAAGGACTCAATTGTCAGTGTGGCTTTCTTGCCAGACACAAGCTGAGAATATGTAAACAGTAGCATGAAAGTTTGAGTTGGTACTTAAAGGATAGGCGTGTGTCACTGTGGAAAAGTTCTGCTATTACAATGTTCAGGTAATGGGCCATGAGCTAGTGGTGCACACCCGTAGTCTTAATACTCTATGGTGCTGACACAGGCAGGTAGCAAGTTACAGGCTGGCCAAAGCAATTTAGCAATTTAGACAATTATCTCAGAATAAAAATACAAAGCAAAATAAAAATGAAATTATGATGTAGCCCAGTGTGAGGGCCTAGATTCAGTACTCAAGGGCACAGAATTTATTTATTGTATATATTTTAACTCCAACGATCTCCATTCTATGGACAGCGATAGATATGTCACTGGGGGATTTCTATGCAGTGTGGTAACATTTGTGCTTTGACAAGACATTGATGACAGTGTGGCGTTTCCATACACAATTTTTTCTGTGAGGAATTGTGTGAAATCTTGCTAGGACAGAGACCTGAGCTAAGTAAGCCATCCATTTTTGTTACGCTATGACTTTGGATAAGACATCTTCTGGATTTTGAGGAGCTTCTCACTTTAAGACCTTTTGAGAAAATATCATTTAGCACTTTCCTTCTCTTTTCTTACTTAAGAAAACAGTACTGATAGACAACACATTAAGATTTTCAAGATTGCTTTATTCTATTACTGAATTGCTTTGATCCCCCCATTTGCATTCTCCTAGTCCAGCAACAACTAACATATACTATTCATTTCTGCCTCTAGTAGAAAAGATGTAATAGTCAAACCAGTCAATATTTTATTTAATTCCTGCTCTTGTAAAAAGTTAACTAAGGGGAAAGTGGAGATTACGATGACATATAGAAATTCTCTATATAGTTTATTTTTGGGCCATTTCATTCCACTAAACTTGTACAATATTTAAACTTAAAATTTTTAACCTTAACTTATATATTATGCTATAGCCTCTCTCCCCTATCTTATTTTGCACAAAATGGAACTGAAGCCAATTATTATATATGTTCTAAAACAAGTGGTGCACACCTGTAATTGAGGATCTGGAGAGGCTGTCACAGGAGGATCACTATGAACTGTGTAGTGAGATCTTGTACCAAACACATACATATATACATAAAATATTTAAAAAAATTAAAACATACTTCATCAAGTTAGTAACAGGGCTGCAATAAAATTCCAATTTCCTACTTTCTTTATCTGTAGTCCCATACTAAGCTGGGAACTATTCTCATGAATTAGACACAAATCTAAGCAGTAATTGTACTTTAGTTATGTTTATATAATTTATCATTCAAATAAGAATGTCTGTGATAATGGAAAAAGCCACAAATAATTACTGCAAAACAATAGGCCTAAGTCAGAGTATTGTTCTCTGGACTGTCTGGGTAAGCTCCGCCTCAGTGAGGTCAAAAGGCACCCTCCTACGTGGCCCCAAAATACTGAGTGGAGCGGCTTCCGAGGGCGCTACCTGCTTCACTCTCTAATTCAGTACCTTCTATTTGGCTTAAAACAGAGGGTAGGAAAGATAGGTATTGAAATAAAAGCAGCCGGGCATGGTGGCGCATGCCTGTAATCCCAGCACTCGGGAGGCTGAGGCAGGAGGATTGTTGTGAGTTCGAGACCAGCCTGAGCTACAAAGTGAGCTTAAAGCCAGCCTGAATTGCATAGTGAGACCCTGTCTCAAAAAAAAAAAAAAAAAAAAAAAAAAAAAAAAAAAAAAAAAAAAAAAAAAAAAAAAAAAAAAAAAAAAAAAAAAAAAAAAGAAATAAAAGCAATTCCTAAAGGATCCCATATCTTATTCATAACCAGTTAGTGCTTTTTTAATTTTTTTCCAGTGGAACCATGGATGGAACTCAGGCCCTTGCACTTGCCAGGGAAGCGCTTATTCTACTGAGCCATCTCCCTGGACCCTACCAGTTAGTGCTTTTGATGGCTGGCGAATTTTGGCTGTGAGACCCTTATATGTTGTTGGGAACATCACTGATTTATTTGCTCATTGATTCATTTATTTACTCATTTATCCCTACAAATTCTTCACACACAGTGGTCCAGGTAGAGCAGTGTATCAAGTGAAGCCCCCATCTTGGAGTCATTCACAGTCTAATGAAGAAGACAGGATTATAAACAAATGCATGCTGTACAGAAGACTAAGCAACTAAATAATAAAATATAGCACATAGAGCACAAAGAACTACAAAACGTAAAAGCTTAGTAATCTCTGGGAAACTTCCATGGCTCCAATAATGAATCCTTCAGGTGGAAAAAGAGGAAAGCAAAGCAAATCACTGCCAAAATAAAAAAAATAAAAATTACGTTAAGTAGGCTACGTACCATTGTGCAAGTCGCTTTTGCAAGCATTAGGTTATGATCAGATTGCTTGAAAGGCTACAGAGTTTGGGTTTTATCCTATGGTTAAAGAGGAACAGTCTCCACATTTTTTTATTTTTGCTTAAAGGCAGGTAATTGATACAAACAGACTTGTGTTTAAAAATGTAATTGTAATGGCAGTCTTTAGGAAAGGTGAATATGTATAAATCTACCTTTCTTGTATGGTTATTAGGAAACCTACATATAAGCATGAAGTTCATATTCAGATCTCTCTCTCTCTCTTTTGTCTTTCTTAGACAGGGTCTCACTATGCAGTTCAGGCTGACCTTAAGCTCACTTTGTAGTTCAGACTGGTCTCAAACTCACACCAATCCTCCTGCCTCATCCTCCCAAGTGCTGAGATTATAGGCATGTGCCACCACGCCTGGCTCAGATCTCTTAACTACATGAAGTTTATGTATTTGCTTTTATTACAGAGATAAAATCAAACAGCTCATTTCATAGTCATATTTTTTTATTTTATTTTATTGAAATACAAATGTCAATCAGACAGTTTCAAAACACCATAACCATACAGAGTCGATGAAATAATACATTGCAAACTGTTTTCATAACGTTTTGGTATTGTACAAGGTGCATACTTTTGACTTAAATATTTATTATTATCATTTTAGAATCTCATGATATAGGTCCTTCAGTTTAATCAGCAATTCCTTCTGTCCTTCTGCTTCTTAGAAATCACCCTTGAGATTTTTCTTATTTTGGCTTCTGTGTTCTCCTTTCTTTACTTTTATTTTTTTTTCCATTTTTCCCTGTGGTTCTTGATTACAGAGAGTGGTCTGCTTATCATCCAATGTGCTGAGTCATTTGTCATTTTCTTTGAATGCTGATGGTTTCAATGTCCTTAGAGATGAGGTCCAAGTCTGGCTGGTTTGTGAATATAATTGAGTGAAATTACATATTCTAATTGTACATCCTGGTTTCTAATGAAGTTAAAATGAGAAAAGGTCATAGGGTGCATGTACTTACAAAATATTTCATAAGGTAATAGGGGAATAGTGATTCAGATCTATCCCTGTTGCATTTTGTGGAGAAATTTTGCCTCATATAGAAAAGAGAAGACTATGAACAAGAATTTATGTTCTACTTTTAAGAGATGAACTAACATTTTTTCAGATAAATCATTATTTGATTTATAGAAGTACATGTATGTGCTATGTGATATGAATTTTTTCTTTATTCATGTTAATTATGCTATCTTACCTAGTGGCTTTTCTCCTACTTTATTTGATGAACTTTAGATTTCTAATTAAAAATAAAAAAAATCCTGCAATACTTTCAGTTCATTTCATTAAGAATGCATTCCTCTACTTATATTTTGTCTTGCATATGTGACTTTTGTTCATTGAAGAATAGTAGCCAAGAAAATAAAATCAATGGTTAACACGTGCTTTCTATCTTTTGTGAGGTCAATGCACCAACTTGAGAAGAAGCCTGAGATAATATTCTACATTCTGAAAAAGATGGCATACTGCCTTTCTCATCCCAGAAAATCATTAGAAATGTGAGTGAGACCATCTGTGACCAAGAAAACCTAACAGTCCATTACACTTGAATGAGCAAATCCAGCAGAAAAGAAAGAAAGGGCCTGGGGAGATGGCTCAGGGGTCTAAGCACCTGCCTGGCACATGACCTGTGCCGAGTTTGGTCCCCATCACAGCATGCTGTGCTGGCCCTGCACCCCATGCATCATGGCGTATGCATAGAATCCCAGCACGGGGAGGCTGAGACAGAAGAATCACTATGAGGTTGAACTGTGTAGCAAGACCCTCTATCAAATAAATATATACATAAGCAAATAAACAGTTTAAAAAAGAGAAATACAAGAAAATCAAACAGCTCATTTCAGTCTCAAGATGCATCATTCTCATTTAGTATTTTAAGTTACTAGTCAATTATTATACTAAGACATTGAATCTGAGTGTGAATTATAAGCATAAAGGTTAGATAACGGGTTAATGTCTGCTATGATAAAACTAATTTTAGGGGACTCCCTAAAATTTCCCCTTTTCTTGTATGCACACAAAAATCTGTTAATACAATGAAAGATTATGCCTGTGATTAGGTTAAATGAAGGGATTTTTTAAAAGATGTAATTATAGACTCTTATCAGATGACTGTGGGTTAATCAAAGGGATGACAATTCTGAGTGCAGCTGATCTAATAGAACATGACCTTAAAAGAAGTAAGAAGTACTTGAAATAGAATAGACTCTTCCTTATGCCTAGAAAAAGAACTGTCCTATATGTTTTATGGGAATGTAAACTAGTGCAACCACTATGGAAATTAGAATGGAGATTCCTTAAAACACTAAATATATATAAAAAAATTTGGTCCATGTTTATCACTCTTGGACATTTTACCAAAAGAATTAAAAAATATAGTGGATATTATTGTGATATATACTTACCCATCTGTACAGCAACAAAATTTTCAATAGCTGAGCTACGGAGAAAGCCTGGATGCTTATTATAGATGAATGGATAAAGAAAGGATGAATATTATCCGACCATAAAGAAAAATACATCATGTTATTTGCAGAAAAGTAGATGAAACTGTAACCATCATATTAAGTGAAATTATCCAGACCTGGAGAATTAATACTATATGATTTCTCTTACCTGAGAAACCAACAAGTAAATACATAATAAAATGGAGAAAAGACTGAATATTATGAAGTGGACATCTGGATTAAAGAAGAGGAGAAGGAAGACTGGTGAGGAACTGGGTTAGGAGGTTGAAATTGACTAAGGGTTGTCAAGTGTATGTGCCAAATTGAGAAAAACAAAACAAAACAAAACAAAAAAACAAACAAACAAAAAAAACAAAACAAAACGAAGCCATCATTATCTAGTACTAACATTCCCGAGCAAAATTTTTAAGGCAGGAAAAAGATGAAAGGCAATTTGTCATGTCTGGGAGATGGTCATATGGCCAGTAAAGGCAGGCAAACTCTGAGAGAGACAAGATATGAATGCCTTATAGAAGGCAGCCCAAAGGAAATTGGAGATCTTGATCCTCCAGCTGGAAACTTCCAAAACATCATTCAGGAGAGGCCTTTGAGGTTCAGATGTGCTCATTGCCCTATCTGGTCTCTGAAATTCAACCACCAGTCAATTCCAAGCCAGGCACCCAGCTAACCTGTACCTTGAATCCTACTCACGATCATATTTTGTATTTCTTGAAGCCAAATTTGCAGTAATTTGTTAAGCCATAAGAGAAAACAAATATACTACCTGAGACTTTCAACGATCACAGATAGCAAAACTCAGACTTACAGAGATGGTCGGTTTACAGACTCCCGTGCCTAGTTGTAAATGTTGGCCAAAAGGAGAAGTGAGATTATTTGTCATGGACACAACTATTTTCTCTTCCTCAAATTTTATAGAATATTAGACCCCACCAGTGGCATGTGAATATAAAGCAAAGGGGAAGATTGTATCTATAAGTGATGGTATCTTCAAAAGCTAATGCTCAACTGGAGGCAGCAGATTGGCTTATATGGACTATTGAGGGAATTTCTTGCTCCCATAATATTGTAGCTCAGGATAATGTCATCTTTTCTTGGTCCTAAATGTGCTGAAAGGCACTCAGAATTGTAAGTCAAAGTGCATGACTGATGGAATTGTTAAATGCTGAAAAGGAAATGACTTGCTCTCCATTATAACATAAACAAAAGAAGAGTAACTTCCAGCAAGGAAAACAAAGACTACAGGAAAACTGTCTGCTGATAAATAAATGGCATAATGAAGCCAGTGAAAGTCCCAGCTGGTTACAAACACAGATACAGACTAGCTAGATCTCCATGTGGCAGAATGGAAGCTGAGCTTTCTCTGACAGAACAATGACAAGAGATTTCAGTGAATATGCATTGATTTAGCAGGGCTTCGGACAAATCCATCTTGACTGAGAGGCATATACAAGTTCCCTGTCATTAAGTACAAATCAAAGCATTTAAAATTCATGTAAGAAAATTTTTCCAATCCTGCACCATGTAGAGGACACCATAGGGCATCAAAACTTTATAGTGCCATTCCTGCAGTGCTTTTCTGGTTCTATCTCACTTTCCACTCCCCAATTGCACTGATTCTCCCAACTTCTGACCTTTCCATATATTCATCCTGGCACTCTTTTTTCATTTTAGCCATTTCTTCCCTTTTGCGTATGATTTAGTTCTTCCCCAAGGATGCTATGCTGATCACATACTGTATAATGATGAGATTTGCATGTTTAGGTAGCCAGATTTTCTATGTGGAATGCCTTCATCCAGTTTATCCCTGAAAGAGTTGAAACAAAATTTAGGTCTTTTTATACTATTTTTTTCCTCAAATAATCATATGCATTTTTTCTTTATTCTTTTTCATTGATAGAACCGGTATTGAACTCAGGGAAGCACTTATCGTACTCAGCATCTCTCCACCCACAATAATCATATCAATGCTTTGAAAATTCTTTTCATCTTCTTTATACAGAATAAGGACATTGAGGTAAGATATAAAGAATGAAAATGGTGGCTGTTCATTCGCAGAAGTTTGGTGACCTAGGAGACTACAATCATGAGGATATTTTGACATATACAAATCTGTTTGTCATCATAAATTTGGGTTCTTTAGTCCACGACCACAAATTTCTTAAATATGCTGTCAGATGACCCCTCAAAGCCAAATGTGCCTGTGTGTGGGGCTGTTGGAGGTAGCTGCATGTAGGGTTGGTGGATGTGGATTAAGCCTTTGATAATTAGATTAGTTCACCGATTGGTTTAGCATTGTTCTCAGTGTGAGTATTGAGAGGCCTTACTCTGGGTGTGGGCGCCACCAGTCAGTAGGGTTATAGCTGGGATGGATACAAATGAAAAAGAAGGCAGGCAGGCAGCTGCTTGCTACCCTGCCATGGACGGTTCCTTCTTTGCAATGCCCCCTACCCTGCCAACCTGCCTTGGAGCCAGCCAATTATAGATCGAAACCTCTTAAGCCAAAATATACTTTTTGTCCTTTAATTTGTGGGTGTTGAGGATTTTGATTCAGCAGTGAGGAAATTAAGAGTTAGCTAAACAGTTATTTTTTGACTCACAAAAGTTCAAAATCTCTGTAAAACAACAGATGCCCAGGGTCTTCTCCTGTGGCTTACCCACAGAGTGAGGTTGTCTTCCTGTGCATCTCATCCACTGCATGCGGTGTTTTGAAAGGTGAGGGTTAGAGTATAGATGGGGCTGCGCGCATCATGTTTATTCCCAACTCACTGTTCAAAACTTGGCTGCTGGACTTTATGTTGCTGAAAGTCATGAAAGGTTTAAATGTGTTCCTTCTACAATTAAGGTGTTCAAAGAGAAGTGATGCATTTAAGAAGTGATGGGTCAGGAAAGCACCACTTCTTGTGAACACAACTGAGGCCTTTGTAAGGAAACTTCTAATTCTGCTGTGCTTATTTTCCTTTTCGCCTTGTATGACAACACAGCATTCCTCCTCTCAGAGTCATCTCCTGACAACTGAACCTGCTGGTGCCTTGACTTTGAATGTCTTAATTTCCAGAATTATGAGGAAATGAGTTCCTGTTCTTTACATACTACTTTATAAGCTATACATTATATATTATCTCTATGTTATTAGTAGATTTTTTTCTAGCAGCACAAATGAACCAAGAAAGGGAGATTTTTACCACTTTAGAAGAAGAGGCAAAGTATAGTTCAAACATCTCAAAGTCAGGAGGTGCTTAAGTATGTGATCAACTTTAAATATTTTGATTGAGATAGCTGTGGTCTGAGTGATTCATTTCAGAAATTTTAATTAAGTACTTATTGTGTTCTTGGATGAGAATCCACTTAAGAATTAAGAAAAATAATTCAGTTCTTATAAATATAATTGCTTGAACTAAGAACCTTACCTAAGTTACTCTTCATCCTTCCAACAGGACACACACACACACACACACACACACACAATGTGTGTGTAATGGTAAATTCCAAAAGGACACATACACACAGAATGATAAAATCTGAACTTAAACTCATGAATAAATCATAATGTTGTGCTTCCCACAGCCATAAATAAACAGTAGAATAGAAGTTAAAAAGCATGAAATTTCGAGACAAAATGACAGGATCATAATTTTTTCTCTAGCAATTACTGATTGTGAGGTAGTGTGGCTTTTGTGGTCTTTCAGTTAATATGTTCTGTTAAACAGGATCATCCATGACCCAAATAATGAATCAGAAAAATTTATGGCTTTTCTCATAATTTGTATTTTTAGTTAACATAAACTTGTAGGGCCTTATGCACAAAGCAGTTATCTCTAGATGTCCTGCCTCACAGAACACTAAAAAATTTATTTGGGAATGTATTTTGCATCTCTGATATATGCAATGATATTAAATCTGCTTTCTTGTACATTATTTCATACTTTTAGTAACAATGACAGATTCTTGTTTAAGAAGGACCAAGCCATATTCCCAGGTGCTGGGAATCAGGCTCTGTGGCACAAGCCTGCCTGGCCAGCAAAAGGTCCTGAGTTTGATTCTCAATTTCAGAAAAAACAATGAATCACCAAGAGACTGTATTGGGACAGAGAGAGCCTGGCATGCCTGTCAGAGTATTTTATTCAATAAGTCTAGTAAGCTGTGACATTAGCATTTCTAACATGTTCCCAGATAATACCAGTGCTTTCATCCTGTTGAACACACTTTGAGAAGTGTTCTCTATATTTATGTCTTGTTACTATATTCACTATGACATAACTCTGAATGGCTTTCTGATGCATACTTAAGGCTATTGTGATCATCTTTACCTTAATAGTTTTGATATGTATGAAATTTAGCTATGGTTTAGTTTAAAAAACTATTCCTTTGCAGAATATTCAACTCTCAGTTACCAAAGCATTAACTGTAACTGCATAAAGCATCAAATTTCATGCTAGCTCTTCAGTCTACAAATCACTATGTAAATACCAGATGTGCAATATCAATGCTGACCAAACATGTTACTTCTCTCAGTCTAGCAGTGAGTGTGACTGTATGTAGTTTAAGTTTACCTGCAGATAGTAAAGCATACAATTGCTTTCCTTCCGTTTCTCCCCATAATAAGGTAGCTACTTTAATTTGGACCAGATTGCAACAGACTGGATGGGCTATAACTCACAATTTATTTCTTGCAGTACAAATTTTGGAAATTTAAAGTTAAGGCACTGATGGCTCTGGTGTCTGAGGAGGGCTGTCCTCATTTATAGCTGTTTGCTTATTGTATCTTCACACTGGAGGGGAGAAAGATGATCATATTTTTGTATCTCTTCTTATAAAGGCACTAATGCCATTCCTAAATATTCCATCCTCTATGTGTGATCACTTTCCAAAGGCCTCATCTACAAATATCATTATGTTGGGGATTTAGGCTTTAAGGCATGAGTTGTGGAAGACATACACATTCAGTTCATACCACTTGGCATTTTATGAAAATGAATACTTGAAAGACAGAATTGGCTAACAAAGATGAAAGTGCAGCAAAAATCAAAAAGTGAGAGTATTGGAAGTGAAATTTGAATCACATATAAATGGCATTATTGAAGAAACACATAGCTGAAAGTGGAAAATGGAAACTGCAACCATTTGGAGATCTTAGCTGTGAAGCCAGACAAAATTTGTGTTGGTATGGGCTGGCAAGATAGTTCAGTGGACTAAAGTGCCTGCTTAGGCAAGCTTAGGCAAGTGCGGGGACCATGGTTTGATCCCCTGGTGCCACATGCCATGCCAGCCACACCCGCAGGGTGGGCTGAGCCAGCCAGAGGCCAGATGTAGTAGCTTACACTTGTAATCTCAGCACTGGAGAGGCTGAAAACAGGAGGGTCTCCATGAGTCCCAGCTGCACAGTGAGACCCTGTAACAGCCAAATACAACCAAAATAATAATAAGGAAAATGATAAGAATAAAAAATTGTGTTGGTAAACTTATGAATGCTTATGCTATGACTACACTCATATCAACAAGGATAGCTGTATGCTACTAGAAGTAATTCTGATGAAAACCTCACATTGAAAGATTGCTCAAACGTATGTCAGGACTTTTAAATTATAAACGATAGGGACTGTTGAGAAAGCTCATTGGACTAAAGTGCTGCTCAGGCAAGCTTAAGCAAGCACAAGGACCATGGTTTGATCCCCGGCAGCACATGCCACACCAGCCCCACCCCACACAGGCTGGGCCAGCAAGTCCTTGTTTGGTAGCACATGCCTGTAATCCCAGCGCTGGGGAGGCTGGAAACAGGAGGATCACTGTGAGACTGATCGACCCTTTAACAACTTAATACATTTTTAAAAAATTACAAAAGATAAATTTTCAGATGGTGATCCACACTTACAAAGGTATGTAGCAATTTACAGAGGCATATGAAAATATATGCTTATATTTTAAATTACACAATGAAAACAGTTCAAACTAATCTTGATACAAAATTATAGAGCATTTTAATAATATTTCTAATGTTTTAAATTACAGTGTGATGTATATGCATCAGTTTTGTTACATTTGTAATTTCCATATATATCTGAAATAAAGGTTTTTTTTTTTAACATTTTCAGAAAATTTTTCAAAGGCTATAAAACACTCATTATTTTTTCATTTAATTATAAGGACTCCTGTTATTTTTCCAGTCTAGCTTTACAGAAGCCATGCAGCTCAAAGTCAAGTGTGGCTAAAAATGGAAAATAAGCCACAAAATGTTTAGAAGAGAGAGGAAAAGGTTCCTCTACAGGTTTCACAGAGAATGGGCGTGCTGAGCAATCTGTCTAAGACTTCTATCCTCCACAAAGATGAGACAGTAACTTTCTGTTTTTGTTTAAGCCACCAAGATTGTAGCACTTTGTTACATAGTAGTCTGGAAAGTTAGTACATCAAATGCATAGAAAAAGCATAATGGGAAAGGACACTCCAGCTGTCCTTTAAATAGGTGGGTGTGCTTTGTGAAGCTAGTAAGGATGGCTACTGAAGGCTCCAACACCCGTCCAGAGTCATAGAACAGCAGCACACTTTTACCATATAGTACTATGCATGGGTATGATGAGTAAGAAGTAAAATCAGATACTCTGGAAAATTACTCTCCCACTTACCAGATGGTACCAATCTTTAGCATCACCAGGATTGGAGCCAATAATAAATAATAATAAAAGCCTTGTGCTGGTAAACTTATGAAATCTTGTGATACGGCTGCACTTATATCAACAAGGATAAGTATATGTTTCTAGAAGTTATTCTAATAAAAAACTTCATATTGAAAAAATGCTCAATTGTATGCCATGACTTTTAAATTACAATGGATAGGCACTGGTGAGAAAGCTCAGTGGACCAAGGTGCTTGCTGAAGCAAGCTTAGGCAAGCACAGGGGCCGTGCTTCACTCCCTGGCACCACGTCCTATGCCAGCCCCATGCTGTTATATGGTGAAGTTCCTGTATTTTCTCTGTCTTGATAAGGCTGTCTTCTATAAGGATGACAGGAATATTGGATTAGGGGTACTTCCTTTTTTAAAGAAAAAGTTCATTTCAACTAATTATACCTGCAATAATATTATTTCCAAGTAGAACTGACCATGACGCAAATGCAAAAGGCCTGTAAACAAACCACTCTTAGCATATGTTGCTTCAATAATATATTTGAAATACCAATTTCTGGACATAAGGGAGTTATAATGACTGAATAAACATTTAAACATGTGCCAAAAGTTTATGGCTCTTTAACAGTTTCTACCAAGCACTGCCACACTCAAGTGTTTATAAATTAAATCCCTCATTGAACACTAGACATGCATAGCCTTATATTACTGATAAATGACACTGTCTATGCTGGCTACCTAACTAGATTACAAAAAAAAAAAAAAATACAAAAACATTCTTACTATTGCATTTCATATAGTTTTATATCTCCAAAGAGTAAATATGTCTGAATAAAAATTAAAGCTTTAAAGGCTTTATTATATATTACATCACTAAATAAATTTAACTGAATGTAAATGCATATTGTAACCCTGTTTCCTAAATAAAACATCTAATTTTCACAATTTTAATTTGAGAGAATAAATAAGAACCAACATACCTATTAACACAACTGCTTATTTTTTACCTTTAACATAATGTGAAAACCAGAGTATTAAACAAAACAAGTAACATTTTCCTCTGCAGTCTTTTTGTTCAGGTGAAGATAAATAGATTACACCAGCTTTGAGGGGAAAAAGGCATTTTACAATTGAATGATTTTGGATAGAAATGTGAAGGATTCTGATTTCAGATTTTTTTCTGGTCCTAAGCTTTTCAAGACAGTAGATTTCTTTATAAAAAGCACTTGTAGAATTATTCACTGAGAACTCTTAAAATTGAGTGATAGATGTAGGAAAAGGTAGAATATATCCTTGAAACTGGATAAAAGCACTCCAAAAGTTTGGGTAAGGATGAGCAATTTGCATGTGAAAAAAATAACACTGACCTTCACTAAGAATTTATATAAAAACAGTGCTGATAAAATTGTAAAAATATTTACATGATAAAAAAAGATCACATATTTATATGAAACAGAAAGTCAGGCAGATCAAAAAGTTCACTGAAAATATTAATGGTGTACAATTTAAAATTTAAACAAGAGTGGAAAAGAGTATATCACGTAAGAATTAACTGAAAATTAATTGTATTAATATTATACAAAGAAAACTACAAAACAAGAAGCATTACCTAGACTAGGAGGAACATCATACATAATATAATTAGTATAGTATAGTATAGCATAATGTATTATGATAACCTTATAGATGACATATCTATACATAATGATAACATAACTTTCCAGTAACATGGAATAATTCTAAATATGTAAGTACATGTTTAAAAACTCAGAAAAAAGAAAAAATATATACATGCAAAATTATACTTGGAGATTTTGCTCTTGTATATAGTATTCATTGATAGTCTAATCATAATAGAGTAAAAGAAAAAGTAAGACTGTAGAACTGAAGGACACTATAACTAATAGACATATTTTCAAATTTGTTGCTGATGCTATTTTATTTCTTTTTTTCTTTTGTGTGGATCTGGGGACTGAACTCAGGCCCTTGCACTTGCCAGGCAAGTGCTTATTCTACTGAGCTATCTCCCTGACCCATATTGCTCATTTTAATGTGCAAAAATCAGAATAAATTTGATTATTTTTCTTTTTCTTTTTTTTTTTTTATTTTAAGGAAGGGACCACTGGGTGTTCAGGGCCTCACAACTAGACTGGACTCATAATGAATCACATGTTTACAGCCTCCAAAGAGCTAAGATTATAGGCGTGTGCCACCACGCCCAGTCTCAACTGCCATCTCAGTTTGCCCCATGGCCAGGGCCAGCATGGCAGGCCCTGGGAATCGAAATCCCAGCCCCTGTGCTTGTAGGTGCTTTCATCCACTCAGCCATTCTTTTAAATTATTAATTTTATTGAGAAACAAATAGCAATGAGACAACTTCAACAGGTTAGTAGAACAATTACAATAATTAATATATTACATATTGTTATCTTTGTCATAGTTATTCATAGTATAAGATGCAGACATGATATCCTGCCCAAACACTACTAGTAGAAATCTTTCTTCTCACTGGATTGTATATCTATCCTAATGATGTTGTATATGAAAATACAAAATAATCCTTTATTTATATCCCCCTTTTTTGTTTAGTTTTCTCAGAGATGGGTATTCCATTGCCATTTAAATATTGTAGGTGAAATAAATAAATAAATAAATATTGTAGGTGTGTGCATTACCAAGAAAGTGAAAAGAAAATCCACATATTTGGAAAAAATATTAACTAATAAGCACTCAGACAAAGGTCTGCTGCCAAGAATTTATAAAGAACTAAAAAATATTAAAGCCCCAAAATTTAGAGACCCAATCCAGAAATGGGCTTCCGAGATTAACACACAGTTCTCAGAGAATGAAACTAAAGAAGTAAATAAGCATATGAAAAATTGCTCCACATCACTAGCCATCTATGAAATGCAAATTTAACAACACTGAGATATCATCTCACCCAAGAAAAAATGGCTATCATAAAGAAAACAACCAAAAACAAATGTTGGAGAGGCTGTGGGGAAAAAGGAACCCTTCTCCACTGCTGGTGGGAATGTAGGCTAGTGCAACCATTATGCAAATCAGTGTGGAGACTCCTTAAGAAACTAGGACTGAAAATCCCATTCGATCCAGCTATCCCCCCACTGGGAATTTTTCCTGAAGATCTGAAAACATCATATCACAATGATATATGTGCACCTATGTTTATAGTAGCACAATTTGTAATAGCCAAATCTTGGAAGGAACCAAAATACCTGTCACTGGAGGAATGGATGAAAAAGATGAAGCATTTCTCTACAATGGAGTATTATTCAGCTATAAAGATAAAGTCGAAGCCTTCATATGTAAGTGGATGACACTTGAAGATATACTCATAAGTGAAATAAACCACAACCACATGTGTAAATATCATATAGTCACCCTAGCGTAAGAACTCAAAAGAAGAAATAAATATGGAAAGTTATAACACAATTAAAGGGAAAATAATAACTTAAGAATCAAATCACTAAGTGAAAATCAAATAACAAGCAGAAAAGCTGGGAAATATGACAGGGGCAAAACATTACATTTATATGCACAAAATGGTTAAGGCAATGATCCTGAGAATCTTCAGCAGGTTTTTGAAGCTAGCAGTTAATTGGTAGGATTCTTATCCTCACTAAATATATATATGCTGATACCTATGAACTAAGCAACTACACTGTGCTATTTGGATGGCCCTCTTGATTTTCAAATATGCATAAAACAGTCCCAGTGACTGACCACAGTCTCAGATGAAAATTAAATCTGCATAGATTTCAACATTAGAAATCAAACACAGCATGTTGGTTGGCCATAATTAGCTGTCATGGGGAGGAAATAACAGAAAGGTAGTTGGAAAATCTATACGTTTTGGAAATTAAGTAAAAGTTGCCTAGATGAGCAATGACTCAATAAAGAAATTCCAGAAAAATGGGAAAATATTTTGGATTAAATAAAAAAATACAGGGTAGTCGATTTGGAGGTATTCAACCATGTAAGTTCTAATTGTGAAATTCATGGTATTGTGTTTATGTTTCTATAGAAAAATGGTTTAAAAGTGTAAGTGTCCATCTTAAGAAACTGGAAATATGAAACTGAAGAGCAAATACTACCCAAAACAAGAAAAAATGAAAATAATGAACATGAATAAATAGAATAAAAATAGAAAAATCCTGGATAAAAGTCAATAAGTGATACATAATAGTAATGTTTCTTATGAGCGAATGCACCTTGAGTCCATATGCTAAAGTAAAATAAATTGAACATACATGTTTAAATATTGCATCACTTCCCTGGCATAAGAGAAACCAAGAGATAAAATAGAACTGAAATTTGTAAGATATTGTAAAACTGGAAGAAATCATTTAAAGAAGAAGGGCGATGATGGAATAGAGAGGGAAAAGGAAGGCGGAAATTGAAAAGAGAATAGGAAAACTTGGAAACAGTGATTTTGTAAATAAGAAAGGTAAAGGGGTAAAGGAGAGGTGAGAAGTGGGAAAAATAGTTCATATATATCATGTATAGATACAAGTAGCTGATGATGAATGTGATCATCATGTATATATAAATTGTAACAACACATTATTTGAAGTAATATGCCTCCATTGATGTGATATCTTATATACATTGATTCACATATGTTGAACTACATATGTGAGAGGGAATAGAGCAGAAATGAATGCAATTCAGGTTAAGAAAAACTACCAAAAAAAAAAAAATCAAAGAATCAAAGAATTCGTTGTTTGAAAGATTAAATAAAATTGATAAGCCCTACAACCTTGTGATAACTTTTTTTTTAACAGGGGTTATAATATTTTTGATGACTTGATGCATTCTGTTTGTCAGTATTTTATTGAGGACTTTTCCCTTCTCTGGTTTGGGTATCAGGGTAGTTCTTGCTCCAGGAATGACTTTGGTAGTATTGCTGCCATTTATATGTCATTAAAAAAAAATGAGGGTAGCAATACTAGATCCTCTCTCAGTTTATTGTGGAATTCAAGAGTGAATCCATAAGGACTTGGGATCTTTGTCTTGTAATTAATATTTTAATTACATTTTTTATTTCGCTGACATATTGAGTTATTTAGAATTTTTATACCTTCTTGATTCAGTTTCAGTAGTTCATATGTTTTCTAGGAATCTGTCCATTTCTTCTGTGATTTTCATTTTTTACAATAAAGTTTCTCAGTGTCATCCAAATAGCTTAGTGGATAAAAGTGCCTAGAAGCAGACACAGGGGCCAGGGATTTGATGCCCTGCCTGGCTGTTGGCCCCACCCCTGGGGTGCACTGAGATGGCAATTGAGACTCGATGTGATGGTGCACACCTGTAATCCCAGCACTTGGGAGGCTGTAAATAGGTGGGCCACTATGAGTCCAATCTAGTAGTGAGACCCTGAATGCCCTGTAGACCCTTCCCTAAAATAAAAATAAAGGGTGAGGGACTGGTGATTGGACTCAGTGGTAGAATGTTTGCCTAGCAAGCTGGAAGCCCTGCGTTCAGTCCTTGGCACCAAAAACAAAAAAGAAATCTCCTCTAGAATAAAGGTTCTCAAAATAGATATTTATTATTCTCTGGATTTCTTCCTGCTTTTTTATAATTTCCCATTCATATTCTTGTTTTCATGAATTTGAGGGTTTGCTTTCCTTTTTTTGATAAGGTTAGGTAAGGGCTTATCAATTTTATTTAATCTTTCAAACAACGAACTCTGATTCATTGATTTTTTTTTTTTTTTGGTAGTTTTTCTTAACCTGAATTGCATTCATTTCTGCTCTATTCCCTCTCACATAAGAACTACAAGTTTGACTTGGTCTTTGTTTTCTAGAAGTGTAAGAGTCAATAATGAGTTGTTTGAGGTTGTTCTATTTTCCTGATGTGAATATTCACCAGGATAATTTTCTCTCTTAGAACTGCTTTCATTGCCTCCTGTAAGTTTCAACATATTTTCTCAGAATTATTATTTAATTGTAAGTACTATTTTTTTTTCTTATTTAGCACAACAGGGGGTTGAACTCAGGCCCTTGCCCTTGCCAGGGAAGTGCTTATTCTACATAAGTAGTATTTAGTTTCTTCTCTAATTTAATCTGTGGCTTACTGGTTGTTCAGGAGGGAGTTATTAAATTTCCATGTGTTCATGTAGTGTTTGTGGTTTCTTTTGTTCTTTTTTAAAATTTCATTGCACTCTGATTTGATAATATGCAATTCCTGCACATTTACTTAAGCATGTTCTATGAGCCAGTGTGTGTTCTGTTTCAGAAAACATCTACACAGATTTGTGAAATATATGTTCTTATATTGTTGAATGGAGCAGTTTGTAGACATCTACCAAATCCACTTGTTCCCAAGTTTAGTTCAGTTCTGATATTTGTTTGTTACTTATTTTTCCTCTAGTGGATCTTGGGTGTTTATGTTCCCCTTATAAATGTGCTAATTCTTTCTGGTCTTTCACGTCTTTTAATATTTATTTTATAATATTGGATGAACCATTATTTTGGTGCATATGTATTTATGATTGTTATCTCATCCTCTTCTAGTTTTCCTTTGAGAAGTATGTAATGACCTTCTTCATCTTTTCTGATCACTCTTGTTTTGATGTGTACTTTGCCTTCAACTGGAATAGCTGCGCCTGATGTTTTCTGGGTTTCTGTTACATGTAGGACTATTTTCCATCCCTTGATTTTTAGTATATGAATTTCTTTTTGAGATACATGTGTTTCTTGCATGTAGCATATAGTTGGATTTTGTTTCTTTATCCAATCTGTCAGTGTTTCTTTTGATTCATGAATTGAGACCATTTATATTGATGATTTTTACTGATACGTATTGGCCCATCATCGACATATTATTTTGTTGTTGTTGGTTTCATATTGTTTTCCTGTGCTTAATTGATTACTCTTCCTGGTGGCTTCTTTCTGTTAGCATTCTTCAGATTGTTCTAAAATATCCTTCAGAAACTTTTATAGAGATGGTTTGGTAGAAATGAATTTTTTTTTCAGTTTTCCTTTGTCATAGATATACCATAGTTCTCCATTTGATTTTTAAAAACAGTAGGGGGATTTTTCTCCTTATGGACTCCAAACGTCCAACCTAAAGCTCTGCTTGACTTAACTTTTTATGCTGAGGGGTTGAAGAAGATTCTGATGAACTTTTCTTTACAGGTCATTTTTTCCTAACATTGTTCATTATTCTGTTCTTGGGTTGACTTTCTAGTGATGGATAATTTGTGTTCTATATGTCTGTCTTATTTGTATGTCAGTTTCATTTTCCATGTTTGGGAAGTTTTTGGCAATTACTACTGTGAGCATGCTTTTTATGTGGTTTGTAAAATCTCCTGCTTTCTCACTGACTTCCATCAATCTTATATTGTTCTATTTTGTATCATTTTTCTGATTTTGAATTTTTTTATGGCCAAATCTTTCCTGTTATGGTCTCTAACTGCAATTTTGTCTGATACTATATCTTCATCTTGATTCTATTGTCTGTATACAATTTTGATGGAATTTTAATTTTTTAAATTTTAAGAATTTTTTGTTTTTGCAGCACCAGGCATTGAACTTGGAACCTTACACTTGCCAGGTAGGTGCTTACAGTGCTGAGCCATCTCCTCAGCTGTTGATGGAATTTTTTTTTAATCTCTTAAGTACATATTTGATTCTATTTCATTTCTGTATTTGGCATTTATAATTTTCATAATTTTCTCTAGAAAAAGTCTGTAGCTTCACTTTATTGTGATTACTATCCCTTTTATATCTGAAAAATTTTTACTAATGTTATTTCCCCATAGCCTCATTCATCCATTTTCTTTTTTAGTTGTGCTGGTATCATTTCAGCAAATTCTATTGGAAGTCTTCTGATTTCTTCTGTCTCATTGTTCCCCAGGACTTGTCCTGGGTGGGCTGTAGGTCTGAGATTGCATTTTTTTTCCTGCATCTTGTTATTTTCTGTTTTTAAATTTTTCCTTTGTTGTCTGTGTTCATGATTGCAAATAGCCTCTGGTAGATAGCATTATCACTAGTGTTTAGGTTTTTTCTAGGTAATGTCTATTTCTCAGAGATGTCTCCCATCTGTAGATGGCTCTCTTAGAGACAACAAGTTGCTATTTATTTCTCAGTTCCCAGTCCTTTGGTAGACTACAATGACGGTTATGACCCCAAACAACCACTGTGATGTCATCCAAGGTAAAACAACTGATTGCAACATATATGACACCAAGTCTAAAGAAATAGAATTAATAGCATTAGCACAGAGTATAGTCCAGTAACTGACAAACTACCATAAATATTAATTTGATAACATAAGCCATGATAGCAAGAACTACAGTTATATAACAACATCCATCATAAGTAAATTGTATGCTATGATTTTTCTCTAAGTTGAGTGAATTCACCTTATGAGTGGGAAATTCAAACAAAGCAGAGAGATTTACAAAGAGATATACAAGAGAAGCAACACTGAAGAAAAGAAGATGATCACTAAAAATTTGGGGAACTGGATAAAAGGGCAGAAAATAAAGATTGATGTTGAAAGCCAAAGAATACAGAAGTGAACTAGAAAGACTAGAGATAGTGTCCAGTAACTCAAAAATATCGAGAAATTAAGAAATAAAACTGAGGAAAGAAAGAGTGGAGTTGAATAAAACAAGCAATAGAAGAAGGGAAAAACAGAAATATAAACAACAACAGGAAAAAACACAACTAGACAAAGGAAATTGAAATAAACAAAGAGAAAGAAAAATATAATAATGATATTCTAGTATCCATAGTTTTGTGGTAGTGTGCAAGTCAGAGCCTATATCTGTTCCAGGTAACCCAAAAAATCCTGTGGAAGGACTGATGCTAGATATAGGGCTGATCTTGGTCTCTCGATGTGGGCGCTGGTCTCAGGTGCCTTTCTGTATTATCACCTGGTTCCCTGCCCACTCATTATTCTGTTTGTTTCTGCTTCTGTCTCTAAGTTTCTGTAGCACACTCATTCAGACACAGTCCAAGTTTGCTCCCATTCCTATGTACAGAAGACTCCTACAGTCCTGCACAACTTTCTGTTTCACTTCTGCCAGATCTCTGTCCTTTGTGCTGCTTGTTGCAGGGCTGGGTGGGTTGTTGTACTGTAGGCTGACTCTGCTTCTACTACCACTGGGTATACAGCACAAAGCTGGTCAGTCCCACTTCAGTCTCCTCTCCTGCAGGTGTATGCCAGTTTCCCACTCACTGCGGTGCTTAGGCTTAAATCCCATGTGTCTACATCCCAATCTCCAGCCACTTGTAATGGGGCTATCACTACCGCTGCTGCTCTGGCTGCTACTACAATGCAGTCCCTCAACTTGTTATCCCTACAGTCCCAGTTAACTGTCTCACACACAATAAGTATGTGCCAGACAACAAAATAAGCCAACAAAACAAGCAACTGAAAAAACCTCAAAACGCTGGCAGCTATGTGAGAAGGGAGAATTTCCTTTTGTCATTTGCTGCTGTGCATACCAGTAAAATTTTATGCCAGGCTATAGCATCCTTTCTTTGAAGGAGAGTAAAAGAGACAGAGAGCCTTATTTCAAATGTATGTACTATGTGGCTTGAATTAGCTGTATTATTTCACTCATCCCTATGACCATGGATTATTAAGTTCTATTTTTCTGTGTGTTCTACAATTCTCTTATTTTATACTGGTGCATCAGGATGTATGTTCCTCCATGTCTTCCAATTAGCTGTTTTATAGCTGATTTTCAATTAAAAGTGGCTCCTCCTCTGGGCTGTCTTATTGTAGTTCTACTTTTTTTTTCATTTTTTTTGATTTTGTTCTTAGCAGCCCAAAAACTTTAATTTCAACACAATCAGTTTTTCTTTATTTTGTTCTGAGATGAAATTGAACATTTTCTTGAAAGACAGAACTTACCAAAAGCCATAGAGTAAGACATAGTTAATCTGAGTAAGTCTATATCTATGAAAAATATTGAGTCAGGAGTTAACAATACCCTATTATCAACATAGAAAGCTCTGCACCAAGATGAATACACTGATCAATTCTGCCACACATGCCAATTCACTACAATACCTTCCACAAAGTGCAAAGAAGTAAGTTATTGTGTGAGAACAGCATTCTTCTAATACCAAACGGGATGTAATATTCAGATCAAAATATCTCATGTACTACTTACAAGATGCTCACAAAATGTTAGTAATTGATTTCAACAATGTATAAAAACAATTGTACTCTAGAACCAAATGAATTTTGTATTTGGTGTATAAATTTGATTAAACATTTGAAAATCGGTTAATGAATTCTCCAAAATAAGCATTTAATGAAATTTAAATTCACAACAAAAACATTCAAAAGAAGCACTCAGAAAATGTTCAGAATAGAATGGCAACTTTTAAAATTTGATCCATAATAACTACAAAAAGCATCTATGGTTAACATCATACTTCGTTGTGGGAAAGCAGAGGCATCCTTGCTAAGATCAGGAACAAGCAAAAACACCATCATTCATCATTTTAATGGAAGTCTTAGCTAATGCAGCGGGAAATTATGAGGAAACAAAAGGTATATGGATTTGTAAGGGAAAGATAAAACTGTCTATGTTTGCATATGACATGATTATGTATGTAGCTGATTCCAAACAACAAAGAAAATAGTACTCGGTACTCCAGGAACATATGAATAATAATTACATGATCGTAGGTGTAAGCTTAAAGTGTAAATTAACTGCTTTCTTATATGTAACAATAAAAAAATGGAATTTAAAATTAAAAACAGCTCCATTTATATTATTGTAAATAAAACAAAATACCTAACTAAAATCCTGGAAGATCTAAATAAATGGGGAAATATTCCATATGCATAAGTAAAATGATATTTTTATTTGTAAAGACCTTGATATTGTGTCCAGGCTGAAGTTAATTCTTTATGTAGAATTCAGACAAGATTAGTGCTCACATTTTATACCTGAAACATCATGCACAATTAAATTTGTTGAGACACTAAATTCATAATTATAAGGACATTTCATAAGATCCTTTATTTTTATAATGATTATCAGAATAATAGAAAAACCTGAAAACAATTTGAATATTTTGTCCATAGGTGCTCACTACAACAGTAAAAGTATTTTGTAAAATCTTATACTACTAGAGTTAAATCACTATTGGAAGACCTGAGAAGAAGATAATGTGAGCTTAAAGAATAAGTAGAGTTTCAGTGATATATATATATATATATATATATATATATATATATATATATATATATATAT
>PVKA01020782.1:0-39788 GCA_004027165.1 Ctenomys sociabilis
TGATCAAGTCTCGTTTATTTAAGGAAGCAATACAGCTTATATAGCAGAGGGAAGGGAAGTCAATGTCACTAATGACGTAGGTATATTAGGGTAATGCTATAGGCTAACAATACTCAGGTGATCAACTAAAGGAGCACATGACAGGAAGTCTAACCAAAGGAACATGAGGCAGGAAGTCATGATGCAGCAATTCTACAGGAAGTATAACTTATATCCATAAAAGAAATAGAAACGAAGGTTTCTGGGCTATGGTGCCCTCCATATATATATGTGTGTGTATATATATATATATATATATATATATATATGAAAATGTGGGCTCAATGACAAATATTTAGTAGCATTAATAGATAACATTTACATATCTATACAACTTATATTCTTATCTAGGGGTAAGTACTTTATTCTATTTTAATACAATTTTAACAAAAATAATGAACTTTAGGTGTTTGAAATTGAAAAGGTATATCATTAGGAAAGAGGTTACAAATGATGACATACAGTAAAGAAGATATTTGGGGTTTGGGAGATAACTCAGTAATATAAGTGCCTGCATGGTAAGGGCAAGGTCCTGAGTTCAACCCTTGGTACCAAAAAAAAGAGTCTTTTATCTTATTTTTATTTATTTATTTTTTTTTTCTCTTTTTGAGACAGGGTCTCACTATGCAGTTCAGGCTGGCCTTAAGCTCACTTTGTAGCTCAGGCTGGTCTCGAACTCACAACAATCCTCCTGCCTCAGCCTCCCGAGTGCTGGGATTACAGGCCTGCGCCACCACGCCCGGCAAAAAAAGTCTTTTATCAATATTAAACTTATTTTCAGAGCTTCGCAAGTTGGAGAAATTCACAGTGAGAGGAAAAGTTCAGAAGTACATTTTGTATACTATATCTCATATGACCTCTAAGAGCAATACTTTTATTTAGGCAAATTAAGGATTAATCTCTTGTGAATACTTCATATCTTATGACTTGGATAACACTAAATCATATAAATCACATTTCTAACATGATGAAAAATGTGTTCTTGTTTTTCTTCTGTTCACTCTGCCATATCTATCACTACAATCATATTACTTAATTTGAAAATGAATTTATTTCTTTTTGGAAGAAATAAATTCACTGATAAATTTATATCATGTCAGAGGCAAAAGAAACTTCTAAGAAGGACCCAGGAAGTGTCATAGGATTCTGCTGTTGCAACTAAATAAAGTTACATGAAAAGAAAGATGAGCTCCACGGTAGGAAATAAATCATCAGCATCCATTAATAGTCCTTGATATGGGAGCTATGGTTTTAATTATTGCTTCAATTGATGCAAGTCACATACTTTAATGTTTTTTGTTTATAAATTTTCTGTGGTAAATAATGCAAGTTTAGTCATTCTTATTTACTGAAAATATTTAAAAGTTTATACAATGTAGCCTTCACTGAAGATTAAATACACTTTTTTTTTTTAAACAAAGCAAAAGTACATGTCCCTTGCTAAATGGAACATGTACTTTATTTCTCATATGGTTAGACAAATACTCTAACTTTAGTACGGCTTCTCACATTGAAGAACAATTTGAAAATCTGCACAAACTGAATGATTCCAGATTATCATACTATGATATCAACAAGGCTATATTTTACTTGACTATTTTTATGAGCAGACATTTACAAGGTAGTTGACTGGAAGTGACTTAATGTTCCACAAAAGAGGGACAGCATAAGGATGGAGGTGAAAGAAAGTAGAAGGGATAGGGTTAAAAATAATTAAGATATACACATGTACCAACTCTCCAGTGAGGAACAGGATCATATTCCTTATAAAAATAAATACTAAAAAATAAAAGAATATATGAAGTACGTCAAAAATCATTTAAGCATTTTAATATAAATTATAATAGTTTAATTGAGATAGGACGATTCCCTAAAACACCTAGTACTTCCTCTTTGTTGTTTAATAAAATGGGAATACATAATAATAACTGTGAGTGTCCCTATACTACAACTTTTAGACAGAAATTTACAACAGTCTCTATACTAACAGATCCAGCACCAGCCTAATTTTTCTGTCTTGTGTCCACTTGGCAATGTTAGGACAAAAGACAAAGACTAAGCGGCCAGCAACACAAAATCAAATGACCAACAATAATAGATCAGTGAAATACGAAATTAATGTTAGAAAATTTATAAAAATACCTGTTCTAGCTTGAGCAGAGCGTTGCTGGGGGCACTGGCTGTTTTCTTTCTGTCCTACTCACTCTGCAGCCTCCCCTGGGTCAGAAGAATCTCTGTCCTGGTGTTTCCAGAGACTAAACTTCATCGGATCTGACTGTTTCCCAACTGCAGGGTCCTTTGAATCAGCTGCGGCTTCATCTCCAGTGGGCTGCGGGCCTCTAAAGCCTGATGTCTTATGGTGGCTGACTGGGGACCACGGCACATCTCTCAGCAATTTCTTCAAGCCTCTTCAGCAGACAGTTTATCAAAAGTATGGGAAATAGCTTTAATGGCCATTGGTATGTAAAAAGTCCAGTAAAATTAGAGCATTCATTTGGATAATATTACTAAAGACATTTTATAAAACCATGCTAAATAAAAAAATTCTCTCCTGGTTTCAAAATAACCTGAAGTGTATGATTCTCTGTCTAAAGTGTAATGTGTTTTGTCTTTGAAAAATGCACCTTCACAATATCAATTTTGTAAGTAGTATTTTAGTTGTGGTGTCAAGTGATAGGCTCTAAGTAAATGTCAAGACAATTAATAGACTAAAGTTGTCTTATGACTAAAATCACGAATGTGTTACTGGCATTTAAGCAATGAATAAAAGTGTATAGATAACTCTAGAAACTATTACATATTATTCAATAAAAAATATTTTGCTCCCCTTTTCTTCAGTGATGAAGTCTTCAGAAACAATTTTCAATTTATGTTCTATTGATAGAATCATTGAAAATTTTACTTAGCAAATACATCTATACTATAAATAAACACATTTGCAAGTGTTTATTAAGACTATAAATTAAAGTACATGTAGGAAATTAAAAATTATTCTGTCTTTCCCAAATTAAATTTTCTCTTAAATAGTTAACATTTATATAGGTAAAAGTTAATTTATAATTTACAAGTGCCTCATTTTACCAATACATATAAAAATTTATTTTTTTACATTTATATAATATATTTATAAAAATAAAATTTCACAATTCTAACATGCCTCTGGTCTTACAAACTGCTTTCACATTTCATATATATTAAAATGACAACAATATACATAGAAATTCAAAAATAATAAGAATTGTTTAACGTTGAAAAACATGACCACCCATGAGCTGTGATGTGTGTGATGTGCTAAATTATTTCCTGTTCTGGATGCATGAATTAGAAACTGTACAGACGCAATAAAGTAGCCACTCAGCACCACTGGGAATACTTTATCCTATAAGAGTAAGCATAGTTTGCTAGGTAAGAAACTCTTTCATTTCTGCTATCTGAAGAAAGGGTTTGACAGGTTAATTAATTTGAATTTTCTTACCTAAGCACATCTGCAAATCAAATTGTGCCTGATGTCTAAAATATCATACATTTCTAAATTGGTAAGAGATATCAACCATAACCCTTCACTCTATTCAAATATGTTGGACCAGAGAGATAGCTCAGTAAAAAAAGTGCCTCCCTGGCAAGTGCAGGGTCCTGAGTTCAATCCCTGCTACTGCAAAAAACAAAAAGAAATATGTCTACCTTTGGTTTGGAAGAAATGGCACAGAAGACATGCAACTGTATTCATCAAGCCTGTAGGGTGTTAGTGACAGGTACAGGTATGTTGAGTCACAGATCATGCTATACTCCAGGGCTAACATATTAACTTTGGGGAGTAAAGACATCTTTAGCATTCAATACAATTATTTTCCAAGGGTTTGCCCCATGAGCTCCTATAATAGAACACAAGGTGACAAATTTATTGCTTTCCAGGGTCAGTAGTAGCACTATCTCAGTATAAAATTTCAAAATAATTGGAATTTCTGGAAAAAATGCAGAATAGTGTATTCAAGTAGCATATGTATGAATGCAGATATACATGAAGGCATGTGTATAGAAACACATACATAAACTACTTATAATATTGTGAATTTTACTTCTTTTCATAGAAGTATCACTGTAGGAGAAAGAAAATTAAAAATTTGAAAAGTTACTAAAAGTGGAGCATTTAACTTAGAAACTAAGAAGAAGAAGCATAGTCAGGGAAGTAAATACTTCTTATTACAATATGTGCAGGGCTGGGTAGATAACTCAGTGGATTAAAGTGCCTGATTAGGCAGACACAGGGACTGGAGTTCGATCCCTGGCTTGTCATGCTGGACCCACCCCTGGGATGTGCTGAGGCAGCAAATGAGACTGGTGTGCACCTGTGATCCCAGCACTTGGGAGGTTGAAAAACATGAAGGGTCATTATGAGTCTGATCTGTGCAATGAGATCCCGTAGGGCTCTACTAAATGCATTTAAAAAGAATGTTCAGTAGCAGAAAGGTGATAGTGCTCTTGTGTAGTGAATTTGGAAAAAAGTGAACCAGTTTTTCTAAATTTGTACTCATTTTCTTTTGGGAGAATATGTGTTTTGACAGATAGATTGATGATAGATAGATAGATAGATAGATAGATAGATAGATAGATAGATAGATAGATAGACAGACAGACAGACAGACAGACAGACAGACAGACAGACAGGCAGGCAGGCAGGCAAGGAGGCAGGCAGACAGACAGGCAGACAGTCAAAGAGACAAATAGACAGGTTTATAGCTATGATTGAGAAGATGACAAGCAAGATTCTCAGGGAATTTTGCTTTGGAACTAATAGGATTATAGTGGTCAGCATCTATAGCTTGTGATATTTACTGTGTTTTCATACCAATAGTGCGTGCATGTAAAAGAGAAACAAGCACCAATGCTCACAGACTCTACTGAACAGATCTGTGACAGCATTCTTGCACCCATAGAACGGATAAAGGTGGACAGAGGGCGGCATCTCTGTGTGATTTTTCCCCTGCGCATTGCATTTCCAATGATATGTACAGCATATACATCCTTCTCTGAAGAAGCCTACAGGCTGTGGGTCCTATAAAAGAATCTCTAGATTCATGCAATGAGAGGTTAGAGAGTAATTTTCAAATTCTCCTTCTAGAGCTCTGAGGGAGGAAGGAAGCATGCAAATGGAGTTAAAAAACAAAATGTCAGGGGTGGCTGTTACAAACGAGTTCACAAATTTAGCTTACAGTTAACCTTTTAAAAAATTCTCACACCAATCTCCATTGTTTACTTCAAGTTTTATTAAATCTGAAAGCACTCCAACATCTTTGGGATATGGTAGGTTTTTTTGCCAATATTTGCATTCTCATACAACATCAAAAAATAGCAGTTTAATGTTACAGTGGGAAGGCTACGCATGCAAATAGGTGAGCAGGGATTAGCTGCCTTCTGATTATGAAGAGGGCTCTTACAGCTTAATCCCCATAGCTATTTGCTCCAGTGTTTTTTAATGCCCCTTAATGGCTTGTGTCTGCATCGAACACATATGCGTGCATTTATATTTGTATTGATACATATTTCATGTATCAATTTCTATCCCCTAGATGGAATTTGCTCTGTGAATTACCATAATATTCTTTTGTCTAAAATGTAATTATCTAATTATGTGTTCTGGGAGATGACATAGCTAGACTCATGGAGCACCAATTCATAAGCATTTAATTTTTGTTTTTAATAAGAGACTGTGAAAAAAGTGTTTTTCCCACTGGAGTGGGGGCGCAGTACCCACATTTAAGCGGTACTTTCAGAATTGGAATTTTTTTTGCCAGCACTTCTGGGCATCCCATTAAGGGTTTCTAGCACCACAGGGCAGTTTTGTCCTACAACACGACCTTTGACAAAACCCAGTTAGTAAATCACAGGCTAGAAAGTCATGTAATGTGAACCTCCAGTAACTATACCACATCAAATAGTGCTATCGTGACACAGTCTTAATTTTTTAAGAATGTTAAAACCCCCTGTGAAGTATATTTGCTTTAAGGTTCACTCAATTAATAAATACATGTGCCAGCAATAATTCATCTAAATAATTTGTCTGAATGGAAAGATAGAGTAGAATCTTAGCGTGCTTGGCCAGGAATCATAAAAAGGGCAAAAAGTTACTGCTGTGGAAACATACCGGCTCTTTCTATGTGCACAGACTTTGGAAGTTTTGGAAGCATTCCCTAATATCTAAAGAGGGGCATATCATATGCTTCATTTCAAAATGAAGGTTTCATTCAAACTAAGGTTTGGCACTCTGATGGATGAAATAAAACCTATGTAAAGTTGGTATATCCTGTTCTACATGTCACATTTTACTGGTTGGCACACATTTATCACTTCATTTCCCTGTACAGTAAACAACTCATAACTAACTGGCTAATTTGATTGACAGTAGCCTTAGGCATTTCTTGGCACTCATGTACTATGTAGCATGGAGTCAAACTTTCATGATGATTGGCTTCAACAACAATAATAGTAATAGAAATAACAATTCTAGAGGTAATTTAAAAGAGGAAAAAGTCAAATATGAAGACAATAAATTATGAGAATTTCTCATTTGAGTGAGTAACAGGTTTAATAGCTTTCTCTCCCACTACTGAGATCATTTGGTGAACATCTGCTTTCCAGCTGTGTACACTGATATATTGCTAGGTTTGTATTCCTTTCTACTCTAAGTGTATCCATAAGTTTTTAGGAGTTGAAGAGTTTCACTCCTTGACTTTCTGACAATGCCTTGATTGTGAAAGATATTAAAATGTCAAAAATTATGCAGGCCATATTATTGCAGGATATTATTTTTCGATTGATTCCAAAGACATACGCCCATGAACAATTAAACCATTCTCCAATCACACCTTGTTCCAGCTGGGATCAGAGAATTAAAAGGAAATAAGCCCTCATAATTTACTCATTGCTGGAGTTCGTATCATTTCCTGACTATTAATGGGTTCTTATTAAATTATTATATCAATGAAAAGGGTACATTGTAAGTTCCTTGAACCTCTGAGATTGGCTCTCTAATATTAAATTCAGTTTATTACTTCTTTTATAGCAATTCATATAGTGAGAATCTACTTTCAGAAAAAATCCCATCAGACACAGATTAGGTTATCTTAAGCTTGACAAGTTCTGAGTCAAATTTTAGGCATTTAGTTATACAGTACCATCCTGATACATCTGTAGTTAAAAAAATAAAGTGAGACATATTCATCAAAATCTACATAGCCTAATATCTTGTCTAACAAAGCAATATGCAAAGTATTTGCCCATTTCAATGAAAAAACTCCCAAATAAGATGTTATTGTCTTCCATTCAGCCTTTATCATTACAATCACCATAGCAACTAAATAGCTCAGAGTTGCATCCTAAACAAGGGACCATATCCGATGAGCTTATGAGCTACCGCATTACCAGTGTTCATAAGGCAGCAATTCAAAAACACTCAAACCAAACCCACCAAGGACAAGCCTTTATTCTCTCTTTCCCTGACCAAAAGTATGGTTAATAAAAATATTTCACCACATTTTAGATTTTAAGGATTGAACAGCTTAGGAAGTACGGTGATGCAACCTGAAGGGACCCTAGCCTCATTACGGTCCCAGGATTCCCTTCACAATGGCAATCTGCTGCTTTGCAAAGTAATATACAACTGAAGATGAGATGTATTGATTGATTGGTTTAATTTTATTAAATGACACTAAAGAACCATGGTTTGCTTTTTTTTTTTTTTTCTCTTAACAACGTATGCAATTAGGAGAATGCCATATATGAGAGTATAAAGTAGGACAGATTTGGACTGCTCAGGAAAATGAGCTCTATAAATAATAGACCCTGAGCCACAGTAGCTTCTTAAATCCATTCAAGAACACAATAATCTGTGAGATACTTTCAAAATTTTTCAATTAGCTATAAATCCAAGAACAGGAAGTTTCTGCTTCTCAGTACGTGTTAAGTACATAGAACAGTCAATAGTAGTGATAATAAAATTAATAATACATAGTGTAAATTGCATATGGATCTTGTTATGCCACTTTATTCGTGTTATGCTTTTGTAACTCATTGTACATTTTTGCCTTTGTTGCAGATGTGCAAGTCAGACAGAATGCAATTTGCCAAGCCTCGGCCTGGGTAAGACACAGCTTCAGGTCTATGAAGGCTGACTCTAAAGCTACTCTGAACCTGCAAAGGCTGTCTAAACACTTTTATGTTATGCTCACCAGGTTCAACAGTTTCAATAAAAATACATAATATATATATTTCTTCACCTCCATTTATGAATAGTGTTGAGCATGCCATCTCTTCTAATTTGATAGAGAAGTTGCCATGTCAAAGATACATAATTGAAGCTCTCTATGTTTACATAGTTGTTGAAAAAATTAATATTGGTCACTTTTCACAAATCTACATGTTTGAAGTGCTAGCCACTGACCTCCTGGAGTTTGTACTGTCCATACTATACACTGAGTACTGGTCTTATGCAATCTAAAATCATGTTAGTGCTCTATAAGAAAACCAGTTTCTCTGTCTCCCTGCTTCTCAGAAAATAGACCGCCAACTGATAAAGTGATTTCCAGAAGGATCATCTCAAAGTTCCCTGCAGAGAGGGCTTGTACTTGTCCAGGAAATCATCTAAAGCCACTGTGCCCTTGAGTGATAAAAGGAGTGGACCATTGTGGTAAGTTGTAGCATAAATGGAAGAGAAGACATCAGGCTAACAGTAGCTCTACTCCTTCTTTGCGCACTGCATAGCTAGAAAAAAATACAGTATCAGAGAGCTGAAGATGCAGCAAATGGGTGTAGGAGAGAGGGGCAAATGTCTCCAGTAGCAGTCACCAGGTCCTTCTCTGCCATTGCCTGGGACAAGAAGAGTCATAACTATTGCAGACTACAGAAATCAAAAGACACTCAGAATCTAGTGGGAACTTGGAGATTTAAAAGTGAGCATTCCAGTGATCACTATTTTTGAATATATATGTGAAAATTTACATTTCTGCAGAGTTACACAAAATTCTGAGCACATTCTTCAAAGCCCTGTTTTCATCCCTTGACTATCAACCAAGATGCATTTTATAAATAACAAAATAGCTGAAAAAATTTTCTGCATTTTTGCCTGATTGGATTAACCTTCTCCCAGACACAAAGTTACAGAAACACGATAGCTATTCTCGCTTGCATAATGGTAACTTGAAGACATTCAAGGCTTATCCTAGCGAAAGAAGATAAGCCCTTGCCAGGATCAACATCACACTCTTAGATGCAGATAGATGGTGCGAAGTTACAGTTCGTTAAATCCTGAGGTTTGCAACTTAAACAGGAAATGAAGTATGGAGAGTCCATGTAATTATAACAGGTGTAAAAAGCATGCCAATTTCTGTGCCCTAAATGTAAGTGCATGGGCATGGTGACTAGGGTGTTAGGATGGCGGAAGGAGGTCAGGGTGATCATCAGTGAGTTCCCGTGAACATGACATTTCTCTCTCTCTCTCTCTCTCTTTTCTTTTTTGTATTTTAGGGAAGGATCTACAAGGTGTTCAGGGTCTCACTCCTAGATCAGACTAGTAGTGATCCTCCTATTTAAAGCCTCCCAAGAGCTGGGATCACAGGTGCACACCACCACGCCCAGTCTCAATTGCTATCTCAGCATTCCCCAGGGGTGGGGCTGGCACTGCAGGCCTGGAGTTCAAACCCCCAGCCCCTGCGCCTGCTTGTAGGTGCTTTAATCTGCTAAGCCATTTGACTGGCCTTGGACATGACATTTCAAAAGAGTTTGGAAAAGTGGCAAACAACTTTCCATCCACAGGCTGAAAAGCAAACGTAGTCTACACAAAATAGCCATGAAAGTTCTATTGATGTCACTAAGAGTTAATCATGACTGGATATAAAAGTTCACGAATCAGAAAAGTAGAGCTTGCAGAGGTTGGCAGGCATCAGATCCTGAGCAGACTGGGCTGTGCTTTAGAGTGGGAATGCTATCCTGAAAGGCAGTTGTGAGCCATAAAAGGGTTGTAAGCAGTAAAAAAAGCAGCATTTCAGGCTTTTCAGAGGTGTGAATTTTTAGTTTATCTTCCAACAGTAAAGTATAGAAACTACTATAGGCCAAGTAAGCCTAGTAGACTAATCACAGTGATTCAAGTAAGAAGTGATGCCCCTGACAGGTAAGAAACCCGGTGGGAGTCAGGAGGAAGGGACGTGGTTGGGCAGGATGAAGAGTCAGAGTCAGCTGCACTTTGTTGACACTAGGTAGAGGAAAAGCAAAGAAGAAAAAGCTGGAGAGACCAGCACTGTGAAACCTTATTCATCTTAGGACACAAGGCTTTTCTAGATTGTTAGTTACAGAGGTCCTAATCTATAACACAGCCTCTAAAGGTGGAAAAATTAATCGCTGTGCATAAATTAATTAATGATACCAAAGACTCCTTTGTTTTCAAGAAAGCTGGTATGGTTACACAGGAGAAGTTGTTCCAATATGCTACCCCTGTTTTCTTTACCTTCTAAGTCAAAAAGAGGAAATAGCAAAGATTGAGCCTACAACCAGGTAGAACTAGAATTTCATGCATTGTCAAGAGCCCTGACTTTGCAGCTGTGCAAAATGATTCATTACATTTTAAACGTCTTCCTGTCAGCTACATTTTATATAGAATAGAATTGTCTTATACAATTAGAGATCTAGAACAGAGTGAAAAAGGAAAAGGGAATCATAAGACCACCTTCTTTAAGGCTTATGAACCTGATGTAGCTTAAATTAACATTAACATGGCATTTCTATGTTGGAATTACGCACACATCAATTGTTTCCTGCACACCTCCAACATGAGAGGGACTGTTTCAGATGTAGTGGTGAGTGAAACCGTAATAATATTTACCTCATGCAGGTTCCATCTCAGAGCAAGAATAAATAAGATGAACAAGTAAAATCATTAATATGAGTGTGGTCAGTTTGGCCAAGGGATTGTGAGGGAAGTACAGAAAAGGGTAGAGAAGGAGAGGAAGAAGATTACATCTTTTGGACTTGCCAAGTGTGAGCTAGTCATGCATGAAAGATTTCCTCAAACATTAAATATCCCTGAGACTCTCAATAATTCCTTTACTTTAAAACCACACAGATCTGTGATTCACAGTTTAATTACATTTTCTCACTTCTTGCAACTCCTTTCAGCTTCTTTCACTGAATGACTACATGTAGAATTTCTGCTTAGTGAAACTATATTGGCTCTCTATAAAATAAACCTAAGTAGTTCTTTTGGAATATACCACAGCTCTTCATGGATCACACATGTTACTTCATCTTTAGGGCTTATTGAAACTTGTTCTATTTTTAGATCTATAAATAAAAAGAAAGGCACTGGCAAGTCTCTAGGAGATGCAGCTTTGTCTTGTGTGGCATTCACTTCAGAGGAGCTGATTAGTTTCCCCTAGAAATGCAGGATTAATCATCTCTGCAAGGGCGGGGAGGCCACTCTACACTACGCAGGCAGCAGGGCCTCTCCTCTGGAGGATGGTGAAAACAAAACCAGAATTTAAGACATCAGTCTCCCCAGCTTCGTACTTTGTCAAGTCAACATTCAGAATTCCATTCATTCTCAGTGAACGTCACAAAGTGCAGTCTTATTGCAGGTTTGACATTCAGGAAAACCATGGTATAAGTTCCAGTCCAAAATCTGACAAGTTCAGTGCCTAGGCATAGTCAACATTTCAATCAAACTCAAAACTCCTAGGTGTTTTCGGTGTCGTTACTGTTATTGTTTGTTCTTGTTTTTGTTTTCTTTTTTAACTCAGGACCTGACACTTCTAAGGTAAGCACCTGTGTCACTGATTTAACTCCTCAACCTCTATCAAAATCTGTAAGAATAGATCAAGGAATAAGAAATAAGGCAGAAAGGGCTCTTGCCTCCTCCTTCTGGTTTATTCAGATTGCAGCTAGTTTAATGAGCTACACCCCCATTAGAGACAGAAATCTACTTTACCCATTTTAAGGTTTTAAGGATTAAAGTGTTAGTCTCATGAAGAACCCGTCTCATACTTCCAGAACAGGATCTGTTGGCCAAATGACAGGTTATCCTTTGTCCTCACCTACAATAGTATGTTGTTAGTGTATCTTTAAAACTGGTATGGCAATATATCTGAACTAACTTACCCATTCTTAGAGATGGAATTTATTGAAGAGTTAATATGGCATTTGAGATAAACATTATCTTAAAGTCACAATACGGACTAGATTAACGAAAAAACAGAGAGTAGGTTTTATCCCTTTCGTGTAGTCTGTCCATTACCCATGACTCCAGGGCAGAACAGAATGAGGGAGACATGAGACAAGAATCCTGAAACAAGTTTGTTCTGTGGGAGACAATGAAAATAAACCGTGGTACATATTACCTAGGAGAGATGGCCATCTTTTTCTACATTTGATACGGAGTATAAAGGTGAAATACAGCTAAAAGCATTTTAATTTTAACATAAAAAGAATGTTTGTGCATGAATCTACATAGCAGTTCTTGAAAGCAAAGTACAATAACATTTTAGATGCTGACCTTGATGTTACACTTAGTAATTTATTGGCAACAACTTCTGTTTGACAACCAACTAGCAGATGGTCAGTGCTTCTTAGGATACTTTATGGTCCCTTGGCTGGGTATCATTTTACAGGATACTTCTGAGGCAGTAAAATTTAGCTGAAGATGTTGTGATTCATTGATTTTATCCATGGTTGGGACTTTTCCTTGACTTGTTTAGTTCAGATTGACCTAGCATCCTAATCAAAGTCAAATAGATTATCAAACAATAAGGATGTTATAACCCAGTTCAGTTCCTAGATCTATACTCTTCCAGGATGCTGTCATGTCTCATTAGGAAATTTTAATGCAGACAGAAAATTTTGACTCAGAGGGTTTTGGAAATTAAGGCAACCTTTAAATGGATACGTATGACAGAATAGCATTTTAATATTAGATATACCATATTCTTGCCCTGATACATAATTATTGAATTCATCAGTATGTATAGATAAATGGTAGCAGATAGATGACAGTTTTCAATGGTAGCAGAATATCTCTGTTCTGCCTGGAGGGCTTCCATGGTAGCATCCTGAAACAATGAAATAATGGAGGATACAAAGCCAAAAACTGTTTGTGATTAGTACTCTTTAATGAAGCATTTGGCAGAGTTCAGTGTACATACAATTTCAGAACGCTTTTAGAAATGTCACAAAGAATAATTCATCAATATGGATTATAGGCATTGAAATTTCATATCATTTGCCCTGAGAATTTTTTACTAATTTTTTACTCTAAGGGAATGACAGAAATTTAAGACAAATGTTATATACAGGGATGATAATGACAATGTTCTATATAGTGTCAGCAATGGAAAGTGATTTTTTAAATTATTCAGTATTTAAATAAATTTTGACCAGTAAACATAATAAATATTTAAGCCATGTACAGTGTTTCTGAAGAACCAATACATGGAGCAATATGAACTATGTGTATATGCGTACATGCATGCAAAAAAATGTCAACCATGTAACTTGGACGGTAAAATGACTTTTGTTATTTTTGTTGGGGTTTTGTCTGTTTTTTATATTGAGTACGGCCATATAACCAGAAAAAAACGAGGTTAAGTAATAAAGCTTGAAATATATTTTACTTCTTCTATACTATTAATAGAAAACTTTCAGTTTTATTGATAGGGAGATCTATAGGCCTAGGAAGATCTTATAAAGTTTCTTTATTTATGAAAAAGTCCTTTTATATTATTCACATAATCTATAAGTGTTACAGTATGGATATCTTAGGAATTTAAAATTTAGAATTTAGGAATATAAATTTTAGGATTTTGAAATGTAAATATTCCCTTTTAAAATTCATGTAAGAATTAGCAATTACTCTGACTCATTTAATCAAAGGGATACCTTAACATGTTCTGCATTGGAATTGTACCAACTCCAGAATGACAAACAACATTGACTCAATAGAAAAAAAGAGAAGAAATGACTTTCTTTTCTCTGTGTTTACCATAGGATCTCCAGGTGTTCAGGGTCTTACTATGTAAATTGGTTCATAGTGATCCTCCTGTTTTCAGCCTCTCAAGTGCTGGGATTACAGGTGTGTGCTACCATACCCAGTCTCAATTGCTGTCTCAGGGCTCCCCAGGGTCTGGCTGTCACAGCACACCAGGGATTGAACCCAATCCCTGCACTCTGCCAAGGCAGGTGCTTTATTCTACTGAGCTATCAGGCCAGCCCTTAGAAGAAATTACTGTTGCCCATAAAGTATCATAAATGATAATAAAAGCAGACATGATGACAGTTTATGAAAACTTGCAATAATAAAATATTTACAAGATTATTAGAGTTTGTGCTAAGCATGGTGGTGCACATGTGTAATCTCGGAATACTACAGGCTGAGACAAGAGGGTTGCGTGCGAGGAATCCAAACCCAGTCTGGGCTACAAAATGAGTTCAAAGCCAGCCTGAACTGTGTAGAGAATGCAACTCTGTCTCCAAAAAGATTTTAAAAGAAGATTGCAGTTGAATTTACTTGAGAGAGAATTTCACTCCTTGTAAAATATTAACATATGCCAAGGCATGTTTATTAACATTGTGGTGTCTCTTTATTTAGCAGAAAAGGCAATGTTTTTACAGCATTTGGCATAAAGTGTGCAGGCACTTCATTGTATCACTTGGTTGTTCACTCAGCTGCCATGTGTCCATGTCAGGTGTTCTAGTCAATGAATTTCTTGGTGAAATCTAAAAGCCTAAGTAGCAGGAAAAAGAATGAAGCTCTGATACCTAATATGTGTTAAGTCTTTCTTAATAAATTTGTAGACATAGGAGCCAAGGAGATGGAAAACGTGGAATAAGAGCTTCCCTGGCAAGCACAAGGGCCTGAGTTTAATCCCTGGTTTTGCAAAACAAAAAAAAAAAAATTTGTATACAGAAATAGACAAAAAATAACCAAAGCTTCAAGTTTATCTCCATTTTCTCAGATATGCCCAATACTATATCTTAGTAGTTAACAAAGAAGAAATCAAATTCATAAAAGTTTTCCTAAGTAAAACAAACTATGCTACACTTAAAGATTTGGATAAATATAAAAATAATTTTAAGATAAAGATTGTTTTGTTACCTGGTACTATTTGAACTAGTTTCATTTACAGTTGTTTTTGGGCCATCGTGAAGTAGCATCTCGGTTCAAGAACACTTTTGTTTGGGCACAGTTCCATTTGTGATCAGAAATATCTGGCAAAATGTTGCTTCTGTTTGCATAGTGTTCGGTGAAACACAATTGTGGCTATCAGCCCGGAGTTCTGGAAAGAATTACGCTACAGCGAACATGCTCTATCTCGGATAGAGAACGTGACAATGTTTGTAGCAAGCAGCGACTGACTGACTGAGAAAAACCAAGAACTGTCAAAATGGAAGCTGCCATGTGTGGACAAAATCGGAGGTTATGGAGAAAAATGGAAGCAAAAGAGTCCAGCAAGATCCCTGATCAAAATACATGAACTGGTGATAGAAATTTTGTGAATGCATGCGTGCACACATGCGCACGTGTGTCCATGTACTAACGCAGTTCCTTTGGAAAATAAAGCACACTAACTATAATGTCTAATATCTCAGAAAAAAATAGTTCCTATTAAAAATAATGTTGGCTTTACTCATGAAAAACAAAGATTCAGACTGGGAAAATTGGAAGTAGTCTAACAGTCTCTGTCATTAGGAGCTATGCAATATGAATTGTCAGTAGTTATCCAGGAAATGTGCAATTAGTCCAAATTCCCTGTAAACAACTTTAAAAGACACATTATTATAAATAAGACAGCAAATCCTTCTGAAAAATGAGCATTATAGGTCATGAATCTTTATATCTGTGTTTATATGAGAAATGTAATAGAATAGCTGAGTTGCTATAGTTCTTATAAAGCTTTTATTTCCTTGTGAGCACAAATACTATGTAATAATATATGTCCTAATTAAGTCATAGCTATAAGGTGCAAATAAGAGGACGCATATTACAGTGAAGGGAAACTAATAGTACCATTTACAGATGTGGTTACGATGATAACCATTCAGAATATAATTCACTTGTCAGAGATGAAATTGGAAAGGACATTGATGAGATAAAAGAAGTTACAGAATCATACATTAATTAGTTGAATGATGATGATGGTGAAGAAGAATATTATTTTTCAGAGGCACTGTCATTGATTAAAACCAATTATCTTCTATTTTAACACCTCTGCAAGTCTCCACTCTATTGTAATGACATTTTGTAAAATGATTACTATAAAATGGGTGTATTTTCCCAAGAGTGATGAGATTTGTAGTAATGATGTAGAAATGGTTCTGAATCAGGGGTGAGGAAATAAAGAGGTTATGATCTAGGAAATGTATCAGGGTTTGTTTTCTTTAAATCATTAATTAATTTATTTGGTACTGGATCTCACTCAGCAGCTAGGACTGGTAGGGATCCTTCTGTCTCAAGATCCCCAGCACTGGGATTACAGGTGTGCGCTACCATGCCCCATTTCAGTGGCCAGCATGGTGTGCTCAGAGTTCCCAGGCCAGCAGGCACATGATATTTGGGACAAAACCAGAGTCCTTGTTTTTGCCAGGCAGGCACTTAGACCGCGGTGCTATATCCCCAGCCTCCGTGTCTTGATTTCTGAAAGCAGATTCTGATATCATCACTTGACTGCCAAGAGGTTTCAGGAGATAAATCAGAAGCACACAAGAGCTGCAGGAGTGAGGGGTTAATAAAACTTACCTCCTGACTGAGATTTGATATACCTGGGAGCCCTCATAAGAATCTTGTGCAGAGTTATCAGATTGTTTTATCAGAAACGATATTATCCAAGATTCTTGTCTTTTCAACAGTTGTGCTTTCAAGGTGTCACCCCCTCTTAGAAGTAGGCCCTATCATGCTTGGGCCCAACTAGTCAGCTCATGAGATAAGGACCTCATAAAGAAAATCAGAGAGGTAAAGGAGCTAGGGGTGCAGTTACATAAAAGCTTTTTTACTTTGGCTACAGCTAAATTCAGAGGTTACTTATAGAGTTGTGGAGAACATTAAAAGAAAAATAAAGGACCATTAAGAAATCGAATAACACATTGTGACGAGGGTGTGGGGAGAAAGGAAACCTGCTACACTGTTGCTCTCAGTGTGCACTGGCAGCACCAGTATGGAAGTAAGTATTCAGATTCCTTACAAAGCTAAAACTTGCAACACCATTTGACCCAGTTATTTCATTCCAAGGTATCTTCCCAAAAGACTTCAGGACAACATAGTACAGTGACACGTGCTCACATATGTCATAGCAGGACTACTCTTAGTACCAAATCTTACAGGCACTCACTATGTTCATTCACAAACATGTGGATAAAAGAAATGCATTTACCCACAATAGACAACTATTCTGCCACAAGGACGATAAACTTGAGTCTGCTGTAGGAAAACGGATACATTTGCAGAACATAATGTTAAGTGGAATAAATCACACACACAAATTAAATCTCACATGATGTTTCTTATGTGAGAAATTCAAAGTGTACATAAAAGCCCAAATAAAGATAACAGAAAGTAGTGACACAGATCTTTCTCAAACATAAGGAGGATCAAGAGATGGAGGAGATTGGGCAAAGCTGTAATTAAAATGTATTTCAGGCCAAATAGCTCAGCGGACTAAAGTGCCTGCTTAGGCAGAGTACAGCAGCCAGGGTTTGATCGCTGCCATGCCAGCCCAGCCCCATAGGTGCTCTGAGATGGCAATTGAGAATGGGTATGGTGGCATGCACCTGTAATCCCAGCACTTGGGACGCTGAACACAGGAGAATCACTATGAGTTGAATCTACATAGTGAGACCCTGTAGACCCTATACTAAATACACAAAAAAGTGTTATGTATGTTTATCAAATCCACACAAATAATGTAAACATTTTATATGGCAAACATATAAAATTAAAAATAGAAAAAGTCTTGAAAATAAAATATTACACAAAAATGTTTAATTCCTTTACCTATCTCTCCCCCTATAGTTAATATAGCAGGCAAACTTATAAATAAAAAAGACAAAAAAGACTTATAGTTCAAACCTTGTTCATAATAAATGTATAGCCTGGTAAGTGTATTACATATACTTAACTCTTTTCAATAAAGTAGCAAAAGATGACTTCACTAATTACTAACTACGGACACATTTATTATGTAGTTTTCAGGTCCTAAATTCTCTCAAAATGACAATGATCACAGAATATGCATTGTCTCCCTCAAAATCTCTATTTCTGTCCCCCCATCATGAACTCACAGTCTTGTAAATAAGAAGGCTATTACAATGCAGGGTAACAAGTGAATGATAAAAGTCCAAACATGCTGCAATCTTAAGTGAGAAGTGTCTGGATAAAAATAAATCTCTTCAGGGCAGAGTCTGGAAAGTGTGACACTGTCCTTCCTCCCTCACGCTGAGTGCTGGAATCTCAATACAAGTCACAGAGAGTTGTTTTTGATTATAGAGGTTAGAGGATTTTTGCTTGTTCCTGTGAACATTTGTCTTTTCCCTGTAGGGCTTTGTAAAGATGACAAAATGATTTGTTTACAATGAATGAGCACACAATCTGTAATGACAACTATTTTACAACCTCCTATATGTATAAAAATACACTTCCAGAGACAACAAACTGTAAAGGATACAGAATGGATTCTGATGCCAGTGTCTTCTCTATCAATAAAGAACAGATAATAATTCTTAAAAAGGCAGCTAGAGAGACAAAAGATGTCCTTCAGCCAGTGCCTGGTACTGGCCCCAGCGTCCTCCACCTTGTCAGGCGCACACTAGTGCTAGGTTAAGAGCCCGTGACTCGGAGTCACGTAGAAACTGCTGAGGTCTTTCCTCTGATGCTGTTCAAACACCACGTGATCCAAAATATAGATCATACAAATTTCTGCAACTTCAGAAAAGTTCAACATGCTTGCATTTTTTTTGAAGATTACTATGATAGCGTCACTGATGCACACTTAACCTACCCTAAAATACATCTGGCGAAAGGATAAAATTCAATGATTTTTAGCAAATCAATAGACTTGTAGAGCCTTGAATAGAATCCAGCTGTAGAGGATGCCTATCTCCCCTGGAAGTTCCCTTTTGCAATCAGTTCCTCCTACAGTTCTACCTTTCCAGTTTCTACTCTGCTCTCTGTCACTGTGGATTTACATTATCTTTTCTTTTTCTAATTTTTATTCTTTTGATACAGAGTCTTGCTGTGCATTTCAAACTTTTACTGATCTTCTTGTCTCAGCTTCCCCAAGGCTAGAATTATAGGCATGTGCCACGACACTCAGTTTCTGGGCCAGCATGGCCTGTGGTGCTGGGGATCAAATTCAGGACCTTGTGCTTTTCAGCACTACTTAGACTGCTGAACCATCTCCCCAATCCTAGATTTGTATTATCTAGAATTTTGTGTAGATAGAGTCATGAAATAAGTGTTGATTTATATTGCTCTATGCAATTTTAGAAAATACTATTTATTTATTATTTATTTATTTATTTGGTACAAGGTCTCACCACAGCTCAGAGTAGTAGTGATGCTCCTGTCTCAGCCTCCCCAGTACTGGGATTACAGGCATGCACTACAACAGCCGGTTTCAGTGGACAGCGTTGTGTGACCAGGTTTCTGGGGCTAGCAAGGCATGTGGGACTGGTTATCGAACCTCAGTGTTCATGCTTGCCAGGCAGTTATTTAGACCACAGATCTATTCCTCAGCCCACTGTGTGCAGTGTTTGTCTTTTACTTTGGAATATTTGTATACACAAAAACAAAAACATGAAGATAGTACAAAAGGTCTCAGTTGCTCTTCATCCTTTCTTTAAAAATGTAACCTTTTATATAGCTAAAGTACAATGCCAAAATCAGAAATTTCCATTAGTGTAATGTTTATAGATTGTTTGTTGGTATTTCTGTATATTCAATAAACAATATGCATCAGTTCCTATTATCCGTACAATATTATTCACTTTTAAAGTCCTTTAAGTGAAATTAGGCAGTATGCATTTAAAAACAAAGTGTAGCACAATATACACCAATTATACCTCAAAGAGATGTTAAATGTAAATGGGTGTTGCACCTTTCTGTTCACATCAGAATGACCTTGCCTACTTTTTTAAGAGAGAAACCATCTGGATGTAAAATTCCTTTTTCCTCAGCTCCTCTTAAAGCACGTTCGACACACACTGTGTTTATGTCCACAGATCCGCACGCAAGTCGTAATGATAACCCCGCAGGTCAGCTTACATTGCTACTTGCTGTAGCGCAGCCCTTCAGCTCTGGATGGGAGGCACTTCCTCCCTATAAAGTGTCAAACGAATGAAAAACAGGATTTCACTTCTGCTGGAGGAAAGGCAGCTGTTTTGATAAAGACAGAACAGCAGACCTTTCCATGCCAGTTACCTCTAATAAGAGTTATTTAGATGTATCTATTGTGTTTTTTAGTGTATGTCTTTGTATAGATCTTTTGCAGTGGCTCTAAGAATTACATTACATGTATACAATTTATCAGAGATCTTTCATCCTGTACCACTTCAAGTGAAGTGAGGACACATTTTCTGCTATGGATTGAAAGTTCCCTTTAAAACGCGGGATTGAAATTTAATTGTCCTTAGGGCAGAATTGAGAATTAGAGGTAGAACTTTGAAGTGGTGATTAAAATAGATGAAGGCCATTATAGAGAGCATGGGCTCCACAATAATGGTTGGAGGTCAGCCCAGGTCTTCTGCCTTGCCTGTGCTTCTAACTATGTGACGCCTCTGCTGTGTGCTAAGGCTCTAGCCAGGTGCAGACCCTGCGCTCCTCTGCTGAACTGTGAGAACTAACTCCATGTTCTTTACAAATTGTTAGTCTCAGGCATTTTGTTATAGCATTGAAAGGGACCAAAATTGCCCTGTTAGCCCCCATTTAAAATATGATCATCTTAGACATTATCTGTAAATTCATTGAGAAAATATTAAGGACCTTCTTCAAAGTATCTGGCTGTTTACTCTGTCTGTTGTAAAAGAAACAAAAAAAACCTCTCTAAGCACCATCACAGAGTCTTTCCTTGAGTCCTGAGATCTGTAGCCAGCCTTCCTTCCAAACCTCTCAGAGTCTGCATAAGATGTACTGGGTGTGTGCACATGCGCGTGTGTGTGATGAACCTTTATAGTTACTGTAGAAAAAGAGAGAGCACGTCCTGCTCCACGTTGTCTGCTCTATTGACACCATATGTGCTTTTGTTTAATTATTATTATAAGACAGCTACAGAATCATAAAGTCTGGAAGCAGAGGACCAGGTGCTATATTTCAAAGGCACAGTACAGTCATACAAAATACAGTTCAATGCTCCTGTTCATTTTATCCAGAAAGTGGTTCAGTCAAAAGTCCAACTTCAGGTGGGACCCCCACTTGTTCCTGACTCTCCTTATGACAGAAATTTAGTCTTTGCTCACACCTGTACTCACCATATTTAGTAGTCAATATCGAAAATCCCTAGCATTACTGTGGATGTCAACCTGAGTAGCTCTGCTTGAAAGAACAATGACTGTCTCTGTTTTGGCTGAGCCTGACCCTACTTCCCTGTACTGATATGTACAGAGCTGGCTATGACTTCTCTTTATGTTCTCAAATGTTCATAAGAATGTATGTAGTTCTAGCTGAGGAGCTGGTGGTAATTTTTGAAAATGGCATGATGCATGTCTCCCTGATAACCCATACCTGCTGCTCTCCAATATGAGCTGGATTGAGACAGTATGAAAAGCCAGTGCTTCACACTGTCAGCTGGGATCAGTCAGTGGGGCTTAAAAGATTACACCAGAGCCAAAGCATCAGACCCCCCAAAACATTAGGTACTATCTCAACAGCATAATGTCAATTACTTTCTCTGCATTTCCTCTCTGCATATGAAAGAGGTAAATGCAGGCCACCTACTTAGCCCAGCTCGCAGTACTCACCTACTTCCCATAATTCTCTTCCTCAAGCCACTCCCCCTTTTTTGGCTGAGTAAAACCCAGGTGCAGGCCATGGGTCCCTCTCTTTGTTCCAGAAAGCTGGACTGAGGGCTCCTTGGCTCATATATATATATATATATATATATATATATATATATATATATATATATATATATATGTTTTTGTTTTTGCCATGGGTTGCAGTGGGAGTGGTAGGTTAGAATTAACTTGGTGGGATTCTAATAACGTATTTTTGGTATTATAGTATAGACTTCCACAGCTATGATGGGAACAAAGAAGGAATTCCTACACTTTACCACTACAGAAATCTTCACTCTTTTTGAGTAGATACTTCAAAATACTGTGTTTGATTATGAGTCTCCATTGCAATGATTTTTAAAGATTTTTACTCTCTTTCCTCTATTTATTCCTAGATAATGGTAAGAATGTTAGCATATACAAAGAAAATATACATATATTATCTTGATAATATACTTCATAGTCCTCTTTCTCAATTACAGTTCTTATAAGTCTACCATATGCACAACCTCAGCCCATGCAGCTCCCTGTTTTGTGTTTTGCTCCCTGAGAATCAACTCATGCTCGAGTCTGGCATTAGCCAGGAACAACGCTGGACCAGCTCAAGTCAGGAGTTCAGTTATCTGTCCTGCTTCTGGCATTTCATCATGGCTCCCACTAGAGCCCTTCCAATGCTACTTCTGCTTTGTTCCTCTCATGTTTTCATTCATACGAGGAGAGGAGAGGCTTTTAGCCATGAGAATGTAGACATTCCAGATGCTGGATTGTGTGGCTGTTTTCACCCAGGAAGGAATGCAGTCATAGGAACAATCACCGTGTTATTCCATCCTGAACCCTTTAGTGGATATTTCATAGGAATGCTGGTATTTACAGAGGTTACTAATTTTATCTAATACAATTTTTTACAGGGCTTTATCATTCCTTAATAAGACTTGTGTAAGCCTTCTTTTAAATTGAATGGCAATTGATGCTAACTATATTAAAAACACAAATATAGATTTTTGAAAAATGAACTTTTAAAGCAACCATTAGGGGCTAATCAATTTATAAGCCTTAGGCAATCTGGTTAATAAAATGGTTGATTATGTGATTATTAAATTGAAATGCTCGTGTTAGTACAGCATGGCATTTATAAAATAATGATATACACAGCAGAGAAGAGCAACTACACCTGCATATTCCAGCAATATTTTAGGGCAACAGCTGCTTCTCCTTGCCACTCCAGTTGTAATACATTAATATTTAGATGTCTTAAGTTGGCTAGTGTTCTGTTGTCTGGAAAATTCGTATTAATCCTAATCTTTCATTCCTTATTCAAATAGTCCTAATAAGTAAAGCCTGACTGCATTTATTAACATAAATTGTCCAAGAAAATTGAGCTATCTTTATCTTTAATATCATGAAGTATATGCCATAGTACTGGGCATGTTCCTGTTTGTGTGGGCAAGGTGGCTGTGGTCCTATTCATCACTTGCTGCAGAGCTCGCAAACAAAAGCAAAATTTTTCCAACCACTTTGATTTACCAACTAAATTGTTCACAGAGAAAATCATCCATGAACTGAGGCATCACTTAGCCTATTATTACATGCAAGTAATTACATTAAAAATAAAGTCTTGTTCCCTACACATAAGTGTGCTGAACAAAAGCTGGTATGACTGGAGATGTGAGTGAGATATTTATCCTGTCATACAATGTCAGTTTTACCAAAAGTTTACACTGGTTGATTCAGCTAAAGATAATTTTTTAAATATCTATAACAAGATGAATGTTTTAGAAAACTTTGGCTTTAGCTCTTTGTTGTATATTTGTTTTTTTGTATATAATTCTTTGTGCTTTTCAGTGGTAGAACTGTAATTTTCTTATTTGACATGCACCATCTCATGGGTTGCTTCAAGTAATTACATAGTAGAACCCCTGAAATCCCTTCACCCCTTATTAGAATGTACATTCTCATCCACCCATCACCAAGTGTTCACTACCTGTGGAGTCCTGATGACATAGCTCAGTTCTGCATGTCAAGTAGTCACTTTAGTCCAATTAAATTCTCAATGCATGACACAGTGGACTGCTGATGAAAGCAGGAAGGAGTGGTGCATCCATTAAGGGGTTTCATGGTGTGGCTTTGTGACACAAGGCGAAGACAGTCAGATCCCAGCTGTGCCGCATGGCTGTTTTCTCTTAGAAAATAATCATCTGACATGGTAATATTTTTTTGTCTCGAACATCATAATAAATAGGAATCTGACCACAGTGGTTAATATAGTAGCTCCTTGGACTGAGATACTGAAGTTTTATTATAGACTTCTCACTAGGAATTAAACATGCCAGGCTCTTTCACTGATTAAAATCTAGATTAATCACCTAGGAACTTGTCAGTTATAGCTTTCTATAGAAAGGGGCACTCTCCACGAAAAACAGGTGAAAGAAATCCTAAAGAAAATGCCCCTTATAGGCCATCAAATTTTATCTGATTCCCATACCATGGGTTAGACTTTGTCTTGAAATGTTTCTTCATGTTTATAATTCCACAGATACCACGAATGGCAGAAATTCCTTTTTGTAGTTAAACTCATTAGAAATACAAAACTGTTTTTCTTGATTGCTAGTATCAAGTAACCAAATGACACTGTAGACGGCAATATTTACAGTAAGAAATGGATGTACCAAATTATTTCATTGCTAATACATATAATTATTTCATTGCTCATTTATAACAATAACTTTCTATTACTCAAAATCCATGCAGTGGTTAAACAGCAGCTAGAAGTCGTGGGACACTTCTTGTCTGTCAGGTGTTTCACAACTCGAGTCTATTATCACTAGCTGCTGAGTGAGCAAGTGCATGGGTATTTAGAGGATTGCACACTAATCTGGGATGCTCACAAGTGATCCAGAATGAAAGATTTCATGACCTTACACACATGTAATTTCTGAAACCAAGCCTCCACCTCTTTCTTTTCAGCTTTATACCTCCCTACAGTCCCCACACATCCATCCACATTTGTTTTGAAAGACAACACCACACTCTATACAGTGCCCTTTGGCCTTCGAGGAGGAAAGCTATCCTTTTGCTGCTAAGTGGCTTCCTGTCAGGACTGCGATTCCCTTCTACACATCATGCATTTTTTGGGCATCAGTCTCATCATTAGTAAAGTGGCCATTTCTGAATCCAAGGTCCCCTTGTGCAATCCTTAGATCAATAGGACTTGTCCTTCCAACTACCTGTTTGAGTACCATTGCTATAGAAACCCACATAAATCCACAAAAATAGAATAATTTCCAAATATTTTTGTGTATTGGGCAGCTGAAATTATGGCCAAGTACAAGAACCACACCATGCACAACCAGTCCCCAAAATGGCCCAAAAATGACACCAACAAACCATTATCACAAAGATATGAATTTCTGAAGGGGGTAGATACCAAATTCCTTAGAAAAATGCATTTTTCCAAGAAGCACAACAAGAAGGGCCTCAAGAAGATGCAAGCAAACAATGCTGAGGTCATGAGTGCATGTGCAGAGGCTATCAAGGCCATGTCAAGCCCAAGGAGGTCAAGCCTAAGATCATCCCAAAAGGAGTAAACCACAGGCTCACTCGACCTGCCTATATTGTCCACCCCAAGCTTGGAAAGCATATCTGTGCCTGCATTGCCAAGGATCACATACCTTACTGGCCAAAGGCCCAGGCTCCAACTTCTGCCCTAGCCCAGGCTTGCATAGATGAACAGGCCTTCAGAGGTGCCCAGGCCCCATGAATGCTCCATAGTAAAATCCTCTTAGCTGCTAATGTTAAAAAACAGAAAGATTGATGTGACCTCTGCGGTGCCATCTGTGGGGAGCTGGTGTCCTCTTGTGCCCTTTGCACAAATAGACTTGAGGCAGAATATGTTAAAAATATATTTTTATGTATTTAGTACAGGCTCTGTAGGGTCTCACTACATACATTGGACTCATAGTGGTCCTCCTGGTTTCAGCCTCCCAAGTGCTGGGAACACAGGCATGTGCCACCACACCCAGTCCACTAAGCTATTTGGCTGGCCCCAAAAACGTAAAATATTTTAATAACATTTTTTTTTGGTGTGCTGTAGAAGTAGCCACAGCTAAGGACTATTACTTGGGTTACTCTCGAGCTCTGTCTTTGGAATCCTATCTTTTGGTTGTGTTGGACAACACATTTGTGAATTAAATTTCATGATGCCTTATTTAGTCCTTGGATACCCAAATTGAAATAATAGTGAATAGGCTGGAATAGAGATTTCCAAGCTGAAATTTGTGTCCATTGTATCCTAAACCAGAATTGAGTCAGGGACCTGAAACGGAAAGAAGGTGACATACACTAAGGGTAACTGAAGGGGCCCAGGGACAGGGGAGAGCACTTTTTTCAGCAGACACCAGACAATGAAGCAGTAGAAAAGTTTCTGCTACATTAAAAATTCACCACTTCATCCTAAATGACTAGTAGGTTGTCGCTGGTTTCACAGATTGAGGCCTCTACTCTTTATGGCATGCAGGTCATCAACCCAGTCCTGCTTCTTCCTTAGTCATTGACGCCTTCTCTATTTGATTCAAAGGATCCTGCTAAAAGAATTTTAGTAAATATTTGAAAGGGTTTTCTATTCAATTTCCATCCAAAAAAGAGTTTTCTAAGATTTCATACACATTGTATTGGGCCATTAATATGTAAACAATGTTGAGGAGATACTTCTCTGACCAGCAATTTCTTCTTTGTCAAAGTACTCATAATTTCAGTAGTTTGACTAAGGGCAGGAGGTTACTAATTTCTTAAAATTATTTATTTATTTGGTACAGGGTCTCACTACACAGCTTGGATTCTTGGTGATCCACCTGTCTCTGCCTCCCCAGTGATGGGGTTACAGGTGTGTGCCACCATTCGTGCTAGGTTTCAAGGATGGCACAGTGGGGTGGCATGTGGTACCACGGACAGAATCTGGGTCCTTGTGCCTGTCAGTCAGGCAGGAGCTTAGACCACTGAACTGTTTCCCTAGCCACTATTTTTTTGTTTGCAAGATGTTAAAAGACAAGAATTTTTGGCAATAAGAAAATCATATCCAAGGGTAGAATGTCAGAATAAGACTTCTTCATCTAAGATGCCTTAAAGTTTAAATGGAAATATGCAGCAGTTGTATGCTTTAACAGGAATGATTTGAAAGCAGTATACCTTTAGATTCTTTAGCTATATTTTTCTGGCTCACAAAACCATTTGCACTGTTTTTAAATCAGTCAAAAGCACCTCAGTGTAATTGACTCACAGCAAGCAATAGAAAGTAATTAATAAGAGATGCAAAATGGTATGTTCATTGTGTAGTTTGTGCTAAAATTTAAGAATGTGACGCTTAGAGATACAAAATAGGTAGACTCAAAGCCCCACAGGAGCTATAAGGCAAACATGTCTCAAAGTGAAAAATTTCAGACAGCGTGCTCCACAAGTGGATGGCATAGCAGTGGAAATTTTACTTCCAAAAGGTAAGTTGGGAGCTGCTTTCTGTTCTGCTTTGGATGCATAAAATCTAATCATTTCTGAATTGAACTGTTCTTCACTTTTTAAATATTAATATGATCCATATTTAAGTCTACAACGTACAACATATAGAAAGAAAAGTATTTTAGATACGAGCCATCTCCTATAAAGACATCTATTATAAGCATGTATGACATGTTCTAGCAGCTTTTCTAGTAGACGAAAACTTGAAAGCTAACAGGGGAGAGTGGTCTGAGCTATAACATCATTGAACATGTCGTAAGAGGTCTTCATGATGAATCCTAAAGTGAGGAGCTCCTGTGTGTTTCTCATCTCTCCCTAAAAGATGACAAGAATTTCCATATTATGAGACAACTCACTAGAAAAAAGTCATTTGATGTCATCCAAATAAAATCAGAAGAGGAAGGCCCAAAATATTCTGAAAAAAAATTTCTTATTGCAGATAAAATGTTTTTCTTTGCACAAAAGCAATGTAATCAGGCACTCTGGTAGAAAATGTAAATTATATATAGATATTACTCTTCGGCATCCATGACTGAATGAATTACAACAACTGTAGTTGCATCACCAGCATTCTGCATAAACTGTAAGGCAGAAGAGAAGCTGTGTCTCAGTGCTAAGAACCTTCCCAACTGGTGGCAGAATCCAGCACCTTAGTCAGGAGGGGTTGAAATAAAAGCTATTGTACATTTGGTTAGACTTTGCGCATGTGGACAGCCTCTCTGTGTGGCCGAGGGACTGTCATAAGTGCTGCTTTTTTTATACAGTCACTGAAAATTTACTTTAGAAAATGTATAATTTTATATATACTTAATTGTTTGAAATCCTGAGGTAGAATAGATAAATTCTAATGTCTTGCTGAAAACTTATTGTAACAAATAAATTTACAAAGTGTCACATTTGGGATCAAGCAAACATGAAATTTTTCCATGAGGCCAGTTATTAAAAGTAGAAATTTGAAATTCACCTGTGTATTTGGAATTAATATAAACATTCTAAAGTAAAAAATTACCAGAGACTTAGGATAATCCTGGATGAGTTTGGGGGACATGCTAAGGAAAATCTTGGCCTGGGGCATTCCTTTTTGTTTTTAATTAAAAAAGTTTTTTTTTATTTATTTGGTACAGGGTCTTGCTACACAGCTAGAACTTGTAGTGGTTCTCCTGTCTCAGCCTCCCCAGTTCTGGGATTATAGGTGTGTGCCACCATGCCTGGTTGATGGCAGTCATGGAGCAGGACCCACATGGTAAGCAGTATCGGGCATCAAACTTGAGGCCTTACACTTGTCAAGCAAGCACTTAGATTGCCAAGCTGTCTCCTCGGCCCCTTATTTGCTATTTTTGATGATTTCATGTATTTATTGGTCCGTCTTTTTAACTGTCAAAATGAAGTGATGAGTCTACCTTCCAGAGTCTTGAAATGAGTATTAAAGCTATTAGAAAAGTGTGATCATGCCAAGCTTGGATGTTGGTAGTGGAAAGCTTGGCATTCCCACAAGAGCAAGGCATTTAGGGCACATTTAAGTCCCCCATTTATGTGTTGAATTGAGTCATGTTACCACCTACTGGGAGATATAGATGATAGTCTGTACATTAGAGATGTTAGTTCACATGAAAAAGTGATCGTAATGTGAAGGGGCACCGTGAAGGGATTTCTTCAATGACTTCTGTTAAGGCAGATAGGGTTCAATAATGCACAGTCTAAAATATACTAACACAGTGGCTTAGCTGGGTGAGGACTGGGTATAACTGCACATTTTCTCAGAAAAGGAAAGCTTGTTATTGTTCTCTGTATTGCTAATATTAAAGAGATAAATGAAATTGCAGCACTGTGATCTCCATCTGGTTGGAGGAAGAAACCCACTGGCAGTTGGAAATGGGAAATGTTGCCAAATGCGCCGTGGTGTGCACGTTGCAAGCTTGCCTCTGTCATGCACGAAATGACTTAGCCCAAGTTTCTCATCAGGAAGTGGAAAGGAAGCCCTTGACTTGGCCATAGTCAGGCCTCTGGCTGAGGCGGCCTCGTGCTCAGGACCACCATGGGCATCCCGAAGCTACTACTCTCCTATGCTCTTATGACTTGTGATCTTTCACTCTTTGTAAGACCTCAGTGTTTTATGTTTATATCTAAGTTACCATATACTTTTTATTCCCAAAATAGGGTAAAAGTTCATTTTCCCAACAAATTAGCTCTTTTAAGACATGGAAATGACATTTTTTAAAATCCCACAGCTGCAATTAATTTAACAAATTCTGTAGCTGAGGGAAAAAAATGAATGAAAACTAACGTTTCCAGAAGAGGAGCACAACATTTTCTCATCCCTAGAGCCACTTTGACTAAAATCAAGCGTATTTTACTTTTTTGTGACTTTAGGATTTGTATTAAAGCTGAAACTAATATTGGTCCCAACATGCTGGTTTTGGTACAACACTTTTGCTTAATTATTTGAAAGTCAATTTTGGGGATACTGGACAAGAAAGACAAATTGAGAGATTAGAAAAAAGAAAAATTTAATGAAGTCAAAGAAGTAGTCAACAATATTTTATATTTTATAGTCAGAGATAGCGATATGCTTTCGTCTTTCAGGCTTAAGATAGAGACCAAGTGAAAAAAAAAAAAGAGAAGCAGAAACAGGAACACAAGCCACAGTGTATAATAAAGGTGTCTGTAGGGGGAAGTGTGCTAGAGAGAAAAGATTCCCATGTGGAGGAGGAGGGAAGGCTGACACAGAAAATGATATCAGCTGTCACTCAGGGCGCCCAGCACCTGACTTCCTGCCCTGATCTAGCTAATCCTCTGTTGTCCCACAACTTTTTATTTTTGCTGTTAAGGGCAAATATATAAGGGGCATTCTTAATTTTTTTCTAGATGGATGTGATCTTTGCCAAATTTTTACTCTCTAACTAGATTGAAATGGAAACTTTAGTCTTCCATATGACATACATTGTAAGGCCAATAATTTTGCAGTTAAGAAACATTTATTTATTTCTGTTGATTTTAAGACTTCATTCAGTAGGTGAGAAGATTTCAAGATGGCATCTACTGTATCCTCTAAATCTTTCTTTTTTTTCTTAATCATAAGAATATGATATTTATTCATGCTTTTTTGTTTTTTGTATTATTGAAGTACAAATATCAATGAGACAGTTTTAAGATGCCTTGACAAGATGGATTTCATAAATTAATACATTGCAAACTGTTTTCATAATGTTTTGGTATCATAGAAGGTGCAAACATGATATTATACTTACAGACATTATTATAGCAGATGTCTCTTATTGGTAAATAAAGAGAGTGTAGCTGTTTGTGTATCTTATTTTTTATAGCTGAAGTTCTATAGTGTGCCTGGGGAGAGTCACATGGAGAGAAAACTTTCTCTCAGGCTTTCTCTGACAGTAAACTGGTCAAGCATTGGCCATGACTCATCCACATGGATGACACAGACAAAGGATCTACAGAATAAGGTACAGGACTACAAGATAAACCCTGAGGGGACTTCACTGACCTCATAAGAATCATAAAGTACATGTGTTGGTATATAAGTTTTGCTCTATCTAGGTCTTAACCATCCAGCAGAAAAGTATAAAAATGAAGTATACATCGTGGGGCCATAATATTAAGTTGATCTGTAAATGGCTATGGTTCACAACTTCTTCAGATAACTCACTATTGTGGTGGAATGCTGGACTGTGTTGGATTGTGTTGTCAAGTTCAAGCACCTAAGTTAGTTGAATGACAATGGAGTGCCCATCTCTGACAGGTGTAGACAAAGGAAGGGGTATAGAAAGGAAGAACCATGATGTGTGTATATAGACAGTACAGTTGAGATAGATAACGCTGTGCTTTTACATAATTCTATGAGAGGCAAGATTTACACTAATGGTGGTTAGACGGGATATTATGTCAACTTCTAGTAATATGGACAACCACTGGGAAAATAACAAGTTAGAAAGTATCAATTATTGAATCTTTGATGTAATTCAGGTACAAAATATAAGATACGCAATCTTTCTTATCACAGAAAACATTCAGTCTGTTACTTTTTGAACCTTACAGTTTCAATTGTAAGTAAGTTACTTCTTTATGGTTAAGTTCCATTAATACCTATATTTACTATTTTTTTTGCAACTTGCAATTTTTAACAAATGTGAACATTAATGTATTTCAAATAGCAAAAGAAAGAGCATCCTGCCCTGCATCATATATATTCTTAGTAGAGCTGCTAGAAAATGACTTTTGCTCTAGGGAGCAAAGGCAAGATCATGATTCTAGCTGCTAACTTCTCTTATACAGAGAAATCAGTTTACTTAGATTCACATATAGAAGAAATTTCCAGAGAATATCTGAGCATAGCCTGGAGTAGAGAGAGCTGGGCATAGCTACTTAAAAATAAAATGTATTTTAGCCTCAGACAGTTTACTACTATGGATGTTTTACTTCAGTTTTTATATCTTACTGAAAAAAAGCTTTCCTTCCTTTCTTTAGTAATAATTTTATATTTATACTGTGTACTGAGGCTCTACTATACTGCATTCTTATTCTTGATCTTGGAAGAAAAGAGAAATATATATATATATATATATATATATATATATATATATATTTATTAATATATATATTTTTTTATATATATATTTTTTTTTATATACATACATATATATATATATATATATATATATATATATATATTCATCTTGGATTTAAGAAAAAAATGAATGTCAAATAATTTTTCTCTTAGGGTTAAGCTCAGGTAAATATTTTTATTCAACTAATTAAAGAAGTCTTACCCCTCCATTATTTATAGACCAAATAATGCTTCATTTTTATTTCTTTTTAACACTAGTGAGAGGCTAAGATTTTATTCTACTCCTTTGCTGTTTTTGGAAAAATAGCCATGTTGTAAAAAGTTCACTGTGTGATTTGGTGTGATTACGACTTTCTTTTCAGAGAAACTAAGAGTGGAGTAACAGAAAAGGAGCAGGTCAAGATGAAGGAGGATTTGAAGAGCCGTGCTAAGACACCAGCACACCTGCCTGCATTATACCCGGCTCTAGTGAAGAGTGTTATTAATCCTCCACTTTAATGAGCACCAAGCTTTCTCACAAGATTTAAAATAAATCTTCTACCAGTGTCCCCTCTCAGTGTTACTGTAATTTCATATGCCTCCATTAAGCCTTGCAACTGGTAAAGAAAATGAGACCTTTTAAGAGTATTGAACACAGTGAAGCAGGACAAGTAAGTTAATATGAATTCTGAAAATTTTGGCAGAAATAGAAAGCATTTTTACATGTGCATAATATTCTCACTGGCTTTGTGAATCTACATGCAAAGAATACGTTCTGGATGTCTAGATTTAGTAAAACATATTACCGTAAAAATCTTTTCTCCTATCATTCCATCTAAGTAGATTCTGCAGTTTTTCTTCCTTAATACTCTGATCTGAGTTCAAGTAGACTTTACTCAATGTTAGATTGATGAATTAACTTATTTTGTGGTCTGTATTCCAAATCTAGGAGGAAAAAAGCAAAACTATGTTTAAGGACAAATGAACACATTGCTCTAAATACAAAGACATAAAATATGGGTTTAATAGAAATTGGATAGACGTCCTCTTTTACCCTTATGGTAAAATCAGAATGGATGACTAAATAAAATTAATACACTTTGAATGAGTGAGAAAAAACAGCAGCTATATCATCAGTAAAGTCTATTAACAACTGACTCTCAGGAGACAATGCACTGTGACTACTCCTTCAAGAATAAGTCCTGGCCCTGAACTTAATGCATTAGGACCCTGAATACACCAATTAAAAAGAAATAAAACAACATTATATAAAATCTGGAAGGAGTTCAAAGTGTCTGGGTTAGGCACTGACTTCTATCAGGAAACAGGAGGGGCCAGGGAGATGGCTCAATAGAATAATGCTTCCCTGGCAAGCGCAAGGACCTGAGTTCAATCCCTGGCTCTGCAAAAATAAAAAATAAAAATAAAATAAAAGAAGGAAACAGGAATTAGAAAATCTGTATGAATGCTCCAATATGAGGTCATTTGCTAGTGTGTTGCCTTGTTTGGAAAGGCTGAAGAAGTGTAAAGCAATGCAATAAGACATGGGAAAATTAGAAGAATAGTTAGCCATGTGGTCTAATCTCTAAACAGTAGTGCTTGTGTCTGCCTTAGGTTATGCATGACTTTTACATGTTTATTTATTCATTAGTTCATTCAACAGACCTGTTCTTCAGTAAGAATCTAGAGGACCGATTCACCCTTGCATTTAATGCTTAATGGCAAAATAGTCTCTGAAATGTTTGCCAAACAAACTTGCTTTACAGCCCAGAAGGGTATGGCCCATGATCTCGAAATTCCAGTTCATTGAAAATGTGAAAAACATAATCCACACTTAAAACCATATAAAACACATTTTCTCTAGACTTTCATGGAATTAGTTTTGATTGTACTTATCTTTAACTCATGAAAAGAAAACATAAAGATGTATATTTTAGTGGGGTCCCTTCTGATGTTTTGTTCATACATGTACCTAAGAAATTTTAGACACTTTAAATGTCTCCTCAAACATGTATCATTTCATTATTCTTTGAAAAATCTTTTTTGTAGCTCCTTTGAATATAAAACACATTAGCTATTGTCACCCTGCAAGAGCAGCCCATAATAACCTCTTATTTCTGTAACTTAGTACCCATCGATCAACCGCTCCTGGGCCTTCCCTCTCTGCCACTTGCTCAGTTTCTGATAACCAATGATCTACTCACAACTTCTTTAGATTTCACATATGACTGAGATTATTTAGTGCTTGAATTTCCATGCCTGGCTTCCTTTGCTTAAGATAATGATCTCCAGTTCCAGTCATGTTCGTGCAAGTGACAAGATTTGATTCTATGGCTGCATAGATTTCATTTTAAATGTGTGTCCTATTTTCTTTCTCCATTCATCTGCTCATGGATACTGAAGTTTTTTTGGTTTTTTTTTGGTTTTTTTTAGGTATTATAAATAATGCCTCCACAAAGCCCGAACATTGATTGTCTTTTGATTTACAGAATATAAATATGAAATATATGTGTGTATAATATGTATCATATATATATATATATATATATATATGTGTGTGTGTGTGTGTGTGTGTGTGTGTGTGTGTGTGTGTGTGTGTGTCAAGATCCTCTATCCTGTTTTCTACAAAGCTTATAAGAATCTTATTTCCCTTAGGACCAGCGATATAGCTCAGTGGACTAAGTCAAGCCCAGGGACCTGGGTTAGGTCCCACCCTGCCGCTGTATGTGCTGAGCCCTTGGTGCCCTGAGCCAGCCATTGACACAGGGAATGGTGGTACACACCTGAAATCCCAGTGCTGAGGAGCCTGAAAACAGGAGGATCACTAGGAGTCCAAGCTGTGTAGTGAGAATTGTACCAAATACAGAAAAAAAAAGCATAAAGAATCTTACACTCTTTCTAATGGCGTTCCCTGCTATATTCTCACTAGCATTTGTTTAACCTTGCCTTTTTTGATAATAGTCCTTCCTCCTGAAGTTAACTGGTGTCTCACTTGGTTTTGGGTGCATTCCCCACATGATTAGTGATGTTGAACACAGGATTTCCCTGGATATTTCTGTGCCCTAAAGCTTCATACAGACCACATCAAAAGGTGACAGATTGTGGAAATTTCAATATAACATAGCATTCAAATAGCAACATGAATATTACTAACTACTTATAGACAGATTTATAAGGGAAAGGAAGAGAAGAATGCAAGTACTTTTTATTTTTATTTTTTAATTAATTAATTAATTTTTTATTTTTAATTCATGAACAAATAGCAATGAGAGTTTCAAGACAAATTAACAGGACAGATTCAATAAATTAATATATTGCAAACTATTATTGTGATGTTTTGGTATCGTACAAGATGCATACATGATATTATACTTACATACATTATTATAGCAGATGTCTCTAATCAGTGAATTAAGAGAGTGTAGCTATATACTTATCTTATTTTTTATAGCTGAATTATACCACAGATTCAATAATTAATGCTTTCTACCTTGTTATCTTTCTAGTGGTTGTCCATAGTACCAGAAGCCAACATAATATCTTGTCCAACCACTATTAGTGCAAATCTTGCCTCTCATAGAATTATGCAGAAACACGGCATATTTATCCTAACTGCACTGTTTATACACATACATCATGATTCTTCCTTTGTATACCCTTTTTTTGTTTAGACCTGTAAAAAATGAATACTCCATTGTCATTAAACCAATTTAGGTGCCTGAACTCGGTAACACAATCCAACACAGTCCACAATTCCACAATAATAGTGAGTTATCTGAAGAAGCTATTTACTGTAGCCATTTACAGCTCAACTTATTATTACGGCCTCACATTATATACCTCTTTTTATACTTTTCTGCTGGATGGTTAAGACCAAGATAGATCAATCCTTATATACCAAAAGATGTAGCTTTTGTTTCTGTTGAGATAAGTGAATTCCTCTCAGGGTTTATTTTGTAATCCTGTACCTTACTGTCTAGATCCTTTGTCTGTGTCATCCATGTGGATGAGTCACAGCCAATGCTTGGCCAGTTTTCTGTCTGTGAGAGCCTGAGAGAAAGTTTTCTCTCCATGTGACTCTCCCCAGGCACACTGTAGATCATCAATCTCTTTCCTCTGTGGCTCCATAATCTCCTTGATCAGAACATTTGGAGCACAACTGAGTTTCATGATGTTACAGTACAGGTTCTCCTATGTCCTGAGTCTTCATTGATCTTGAAAGGCTAGGGCCAAAATGTTGACTGACCTTGCGGCTCTTCAATTTTTCCAATTTTGATCTGTGAAATTAGATTGTTAACCATCTAGAAGAAAAGTTGATTAGTACCCTGCAGCATATGCCATTAAGTTTGCCTTATCTATCTGACTCAATTGTTATTAGTTGTTGTACATTTCTATTTGTACTTCTTCTTTTGACTTCTTATACTAGGGAGACTATATGATATTTGCATATGTGTGGCTGGTTTATTTCACTTATGAGTATATGTTCAAGTGGCATCCACTTCAATATAAATGCTTCAAGTTTATCATTCTATATAGCTGAGTAATACTCCATTATATAGAAATACCACATCTTCTTCAACCATTCCTCAAGTGAGGAACATCTTGGCTGTTTCCAAGATTTGTCTATCACAAATTGTGCTGCTATAAACATAGGTACACATATATCACTATGATATAATGTTTTCAGTTCCTCTGGAAAAATTCCCAGTAGGGGGATAGATGGCCTGAATGAGATTTTCAGTCCTACTCTTTTGAGGAGTCTCCACACGGATCTCCACAATGGTTGTACCAGTCTACATTCCCACCAGCAGTGGAGAAGTGTTCCCTTTTCCCCACAACATCTTCAACACTTGTTGTTGGTTGATTTCCTTATGATAGCCATTATTTCTGAAGTGAGATGGTATCTCAATGTTGTTTTATTTGCATTTCGTGGATGGCTAGTGATGTGGAGCGTTTTTTTCATATATTTCTTTGCTTCTTTAATTTTGTCCCCTGAGAAGTGTGCATTCATCTCAGATGCCCATTTCTAAATTGGGTCTTTAAATGTGAGGGTCCTGTTATATCTTAGTTCTTCATATATTCTGGACAGCAGACCTTTGTCTGATTGCTTATTAGTTAGAATTTTTTCAAAATTTGTGGGTTGTCATTTAGAATGTAAGCATTTGAAAACGATTTAGCTTAGAAAATACAACAAAAAGATGCCAACTGTCTTTGCCAGGATGATAGGAAAAATAACACGGTGGCATTTCATGAGACAGATTACCTACTGCAGGCTAAAAGACATACAGATATGAATTTGTTTCAAGGATTTTCATCTGAGAAAAGAACAGCAAATGTGCTGTATGTTCAGAAGCCTCTAGTTTCTCATTTCTCCATTCTCCAGCACTGGGAGCTGTGCTGAGTTTCTGTACCTGTGCTTCGCGCAGGACTAGATACAGCTCACCAGAAGCCATCCCTAGCATTGTCTCTGTGCTGCTGCTTTTGCAAACATGCAGAGTGAAAGAATTATGCAAATTGAAGGAGTGATGGATGCTTAAGTGGCTTCTATCAAGACTTCAAAAGCAACACAGGAAAACCATGCAGAATGTGTGCTTAGATTTCCAGCAAAAAGCTCTTGACCAAGCAACCCACACAGAAGCTAAGAGAGTGAAGTTGAAGCTGTAATGGAGACCGGCGGTGTAGTACACTTACCATTTGTTGTGGCTTGTGACTACTTGTTCTCCCAAAGCCTTGTAGCATCCTGAGGTGGGCTGCTAGCCTTTGTGGCTAATTGATGATGCAATGCTGCGGTTATGGGGTGAGTGCTGCTAGGATTATGGGTGTGAAGGCTACATTCAAGCTGGAGCACATAGCTTGAGCATAATGTAATGAAGGGAGAGAACCTCGATCTCTGCTGCTGCTCCACCCGTTCTGCTCCTGCTGTTTTGCTGCTGCCCTCTGCCATGTGCCATTCTGCTTTGGAGCAGTCCAAGTGTGGACTGAAGCCTCTATAAACTGTGAGTTAAATAAACGTCTTTTTCCCTTAATTTTGGGTGTTGGGTATTTAGTCCCAGCAATGAGAGAAAAGTAACTAAGACATCAGTACTACGCAATGTCTTCTAAGAGAAGCTGCAGCCAGCCAAAGACAGTAACTATCCTGGGTGTGACAAGCTAAGCCACAGGGGTAGCGGTTCCCAACCCCTGCGAAAATTACAGCCTGTCACATTATGACTTGATGCTGGACAGGAATTGGTAGATGTTTGCCATGTGAGATTTCACCCTTACTTTGATCTGATCCTTTATTCATTTATTTGTTTGTTTGTTTGTTTACTTGGTAGAGGATGTCACGGTATAGCCCAGACTCATAGTGATCATCCTGTTTTCAGCCTTCCCAGTGCTGAGATTTCAGGTGTGTGTCACCACACCCCATGTCAGTGGCCGCTGAGCAGTCCTGCAGACAGGGCCACCTTGGCACATAGTGCCGGGAATTGAATGTTGGTCCCTGTGCTTGCCTAAGCAGACGTTTAGTATGCTGAGCTACCTGCTTTTGCAAACAGGTAGCTGGGTTCTGATTTGAGGTGTGCACCACAACACCCAGTCTCAGTGGCTGGCTCAGAACACCCAAGGGCAGGGTGGGATAGAACCCAATCCTTTTTATTCCACTATTCTTCCATGTTTTCCAGTGCTAATGCAAACATGTTTCACCATTGGATTGGAAAAATACGCAGCACCTTCTCTTGTTTTCCCCTGAGGGTGCATGAAATGATCTGCCCTTAGGCTGCTGGAACAGTGAAGTCTGTGGACTCCTGGAAGGGGACTGGATGCCGTTTTCATTGTCATGTGGAGCTCAACTTTGAGAGTTACAAACAGAATGTCACATTTTGAAATTTCAGTTACCGCCCAGAAATCTATATATTAAAAGCTTGTTCCCCAGGTCAAAGCAGGGCGGGAAGTGGTAGAAATTTTTAAGAGTAGAGGAAAGTCAATCTTTATTTTATTAGAAGTGTGGTTTTAAAAGAGATTGTGTGGACTTGACTTTTTTTTTTTGTTTTCATAATGTTTTGGTATTGTACAAGGTGCATACATGATATTATATTTACAGGTATTTATGTAGCTGAATTATATCACAGATTCAATAATTATTTACCTAGTGGATGACCATAGAACTAAAAGCCGACATAATATCCTGTCCCACCACCAATAGTGCAGATCTTGCCTCTCATAGAATTATGTAGAAGCACAGCATTATCTAACCCAACTGTACTGTCTATACACACACAGAATGATTTTTTCTTTCTACAACACTTCCTTTGTCTACACCTGTCAAAAGTGGGCACTCCGTTGACATTCAACTACCTTAGGTGCTTGAACTCGACACCACAATCCAACACAGTCCCGCATTCTGCAACCATAGGGAGTTATTCAAAGAAATTGTCGACCATATCCATTTACAGCTCAGCTTAATATTATGGGCTCACGATGTATACCTCATTTTTATACTTTTATACTTTTCTGCTGGATGGTTAAGACCCAGATAGATTAAAACTTATATATCAACACATGAACTTTATATTTCCTATGTGGTCATTGAAGTCTTCTCAGGGTTTATCTTGTAGTCCTGTACATTATTCTGTAGTTCCTTTGTCTGTGTCATCCATGTGGATGAGTCACGGCCAATGCTTGACCA
>PVKA01020783.1:0-39785 GCA_004027165.1 Ctenomys sociabilis
CACACTTCCTGCTGGCTGCATCTTTCTTCCACTTAGAAAACCAAAACAGGGGCTGGCCAGATAGCTCAATGGATTAAAGTACCTGCTTAGACACAGGGGCTGGGGTTCAATCCCTGGCCTTCTGTGCCGGCCCCACCCCTAAGACAGCGATTGAAACTGGGCATGGTGGTGTGTGCTTGGGAGGCTGAAAACAGGAGGATCACTACAAGTTTGAGCTGTGTCGTGAGACCCTGTAGACCATGTACTAAACACATTAAAAACAAAAAGAAAAGAAGAGAAAGAAATCCAAAAACAGGCTGGGGAAGAAAAGTGCATACAGAAGACACACAGAGCTGGCTGTAGGAAGTCACGTTTCCCTCCCCCACCCTTCTCTCTTTCTCTTTCCTCCCCGCCCCTCCTCTCTTGTGCGTTTCAGGGGTCACCCAGCTGTTCATGGACTATCTGAGAAGTTGACATGGCTTTTAAGTCCCCCCCGCCAAAGATGCCAGATTCCTAACTTCAATCTTCTACTTGAGCGTAAAGCTAAAAGCTCTTCCCCGGCATCCTCACTTGGTCCAGGCTCCCTGGCGACGCAACAGAGCCCTCAGGTGTCTACAAGGGCCTCACTTTCTCACTCTTTGTCCCTCTACCTCTTTCTGCCTCTCCACACCCCAATTCCTCAAGAAAAAGATGTTCTAGTTGAGGAAGTGCCCCTACCCTGCTGCTCCGCCGACCTCAAGCCCTGAGCCCGGGTGTGAGGTGGTAGGAAAGGACCGGCACCCCTCTCCCAAGGCGCTGTGTATCCTCAACTCCAACCAACCACCCTGTTCCCCTGCACACTCCACACTGTCCCTTGATTGGCTCTGCCCTCAGGTTGCCATGGTGATGGGCCCTAACAACACTGATGCTGTTTCCAAGAATGGCCAGAATGGTCATCCATCCCAGGACAGCCCGAGTGCCCCGTGATGCTCCTGCCCGTGCCCACATCCAGGGAGCTATTGGCCTCTCAGCCACCCCTGCCTGATTGACTGCCCAGCCAGCTCAAGAAGCCTGGAAGGGGAGGAAACAGGTGTAAGGCGTCTGAAGGGCAGTGGGTCCTGGGGGAGAGGCGCTGGCTCTGGTATGCAGAAGCCAGGCTCACCTGCCACCTGCACAGACGCTGAGCCTGCTTGGTGGGGCCCACAAGGGACCGAGGGATGCAATCTAGGCTGAGACAAGCAGAGGATCCAGAGCCTAGGAGTCAGGAAGCCTGGGCTCCAGGGCCTGCTCTGCCTTTGAGCCTTGTCCCTCTCTGGGTCTAGCAAGACACTGGCCCCAACAAATATTCTAAAAGGAGCTGATACTCTAAAATGTCAATATCGTATAAGACAGGGTGAGGAGGCTGGGGCACTTGTGTGTGTAGGTGTGCCGGCAGCCACAGGGAACAATGCTCCTGGTATCTTCCTGGACCAAAAGCAGCTTTCCAAGGACCACAGGCAGGGGCAGTGTGGAGGGTAAGAGGAGAGGAAGTTTCTGGAAACCAGAGCAGCCTGAGGTGGGGAGGAAGGAATGAGAGGTGTTGATGAGTGAGTGGGAAACAGGGAGGGGGCTGAGGTGGAGGAAGGGGACCTGCGCTCCCCAGGCAGCTGGGGAGGAGTGGAGGTCCTGTCACGGGTGGGTGCCTGAGTCCCTCCAGCCAGGGCTGTGCCATCGTCCTCCTGGCAGCTCAGGAGGATGTCCTCCTAGCCCTGGTCCTCCTCAGCATCCCCCGTGGCGAGAGGCAGAAGCATAACCAGAAATGTTCCAGGAAAAAAAAAAAGACACGATGGTTCTTGGCAAACTTTTTGGGCTGGAGCATTTCCTGCTGGGCTGCAGGCACATCCGTGGCCCCCGCAACCCCTCCTTGGCTGCCCTCTGGTTGCCCTCTGTCTCCCAACTCTCTGTCCCTTCCTCCCGGTCATCACCCTGCCTGCCTTGGTCTCCACCCTCCCACCCTTTCCTTCTCCCCACGCAGGCCCAGGACTCACTATTTCCCTCAGGGCCTCGGCTGCCCTGGATGGGGTTGGGTTTGGGCAGGACTTTGGGAACAGGGGTGTAAGGACAGGACTGTGCCCTCAGAGCTGTGGTGGCAGTGGAAGCTCCCGTTAAGGGACATGAGGCGGTTACAGCAGGCCAGGGCCCAGCTGTGTGTTCTAAGCATCAGAGCCTCCCCCCCTCTTGGGGCAAGAAGGTCTTACCCCAGCCGATGCTCAGGTAGAGCCTGAAGACTCGCTGCTCCGAGAAGACGGAGAAGGCCAGCAGTGTGTAGAGGTACACGCCCTCCACCAGCAGCCAGTAGTAATTTGCGGCCACGCAGTACTGCATGAGCAGGAACACCAGCCGGCAGCCCAGAGAGTCCTGTGGGGAGGTGTGCCAAGTGCGGTGGGGACAGCGGTCTGCCTGCTCCCTCTCTGACACCTATCCTTGTCCTCCCCAGCTGCTGTCCTGCCCCCGTTAATTCAGGGCCAGAGAGCTTCTGTCTTCTCCCCAGGTTTGGTGCTAAACAACTCTGTCTGCTTTAGCTCCCAGGGTGGCAGAGAGTACCGTAATGCTACTCCCACAGGTGAGCGTATGGGCGCAGAGAAGCGACCTGCCCTGAAGTTTCTAGGGCAGGGCTGGGGTTCAAGCTCAGATCGGTCTCCAAAGACTGCTCCCTCGCGTCACGCTGGGAACGCGCTTCAGGGGCTTCTGCCTTAGTCTGGGGCCTCTCTAGGTAGACGGCCACCCGCATCACACTGGAAGGAAAGTCCTCGAGTAGACGGCCTCCCTCAGCAGGCCAGAAGGTCCTCAGGGGACTGTATTCGCCATCAGACCCGGGCAAGAGTCCCTGAGCACGAGGCTGGGTGGCCCTCGCCTTTCCTTGCTCTGCAGTAGCAAGAGCAGCCGGCCTCCACCAGCCACCTGTACCCAGCCCGTCTGGTGCCACCGCACACCTGGTAGGAGAGGAGCCCGTCCCACTGGTGCTGCTGGGCGGCCGTGCTGTACATCCACTTGAGGGCGGCGTCCTTGATGAAGACGGACAGGGCTCGCAGGATGAAGGAGGCGAAGAGGTTCAGGTGGATGTAGTTCCGGGTGCAGTGCAGGTGCCTGAGGGAGAAGGCAGGGCCCCCGGCAAGCTGGGCACCTAGGTGCCCCCCCTCACGCATCGGCCATGCCTCAACTCTGGGGCTGTGCTCGGATCTTCCTTCCTCTGCAAGTGCCATTCTTCCCCACAGCCCAGGAGGTCCCGGACCAACTCCAGCCCTGCCTCTCCCGCAAGCTTCAGCCGGCCCCACTCTGTCTCTCTGGCTGCCACACCCTTGTATTCAGCCATGCATAAGTGAGAGACAGACGTGTGAGGGAGAGTTTCCCACGGGACTCCGCTTCTCGTCTCAGGCCGGGGCCCTCTGTCCTGCTCACAGAGGTACTTCCGGGCTCGGACCGGTAGGAATTCAGATGCTGATATTCTTTTGTGTAAAAAGGGGCAACAAATTAACAAACTGGAAAGACGAAGGCAGTTGTCAGCCTGATAAAAGCTGCAGACCCTACCAGAAGTGCTTATGAGTATTCATATTTTATTTTATTTATTTATTTATTTATTTTTTGAGTATTCATATTTTAAAACCAGGAACAAAAGAAGGAATTGTGCTATTGTCACTCCTGTTCCACCGAAGCTACAGATCCCAGCCAAAGGGATAAGGAAGGACAAGCCTGGGAAAGGAAATCTAACAAGAAATAGGCAAGGTCATTGTGGAGATTATAAGTCTTGCTTAAAATCCATACAGAAAAATTAAGGAAAGTTGTATAGAAACACTGCATTTATGGACAGAAAGCCTCACTGTCTTGAAGGAGGCAGTCATGGGGCCAGGACTTCTAGAGTTTGAGATTAATTCACAATCAAGGATGGGATTATGGGTCTTGGTGCTCCTGGGGGATTATGGGTGTGAGTGCTACACGCAGCCTGGGGCAGACGCCTGAATGCCCCTGAGGGGAGACTGACTTGCTCTCTGCAGCGGCTTTGCTGCTGCTCCTGCCCATTGGCTTTTTTGCTGCCGCCTTGAAAGTTTGCTTTCTGCCACGTGCCGCTCTGCCTTGGAGCCAGCCAAGTGTGGACTGAAGCCTCCAGTAACTCTTTCCTTTCTTCATTCTGGGTGTCAGGTGTCTGTCCCAACAATGAGAGAAGAGTAACTGAGGCAGAGCTTATCAGTTCCCCCAACATTAACTAATAAATTCAATGCAGCTGCCATAAGAGCTCCAACTTTTTTTATCGAGGGTCTTTTCAAACTTTTAAAGAAGAGCTAAAGGCCAAGAGTAGTTCATAATCTATGAATCACACAAAAGAGGCTCTTGCTAGAAGACAAGTGAGATTCTGCTACATGTTTAGGAGACAAGGCACCTTGCTTCCAGGACAGACAGAAAGGACAATGGAAACGGTACAACGACAGCAAGCATCGCACAAATGCATGGAGCCTCCGTGCAAGACTGTAACCAAGAGAGGATGGATTATCACCAAACAGTGCTGCTGCGATCAATTTTATGTATATAAGGAAAAAAGAAACTAAATAATTAAATATCCGATTTTCACCATATCCCCCCACAAAAAATGAAAAATTATGGTGGATCAAAGAATCACAAGAAGAGCAAACCTTTACGACACTTTTTGTTTGTTTGTTTTCAGACAGGTTCTCACTATGCAGTTCTGGCTGGCCATAAATTCACTTTGTACATCAGACTGGCCTCAAACTCACAGTAATCCTCCTGCCTCAGCTTCCCAAGTGGTAGGATTACAGACATGAGCCACCATGGCCAGCCTCTCTACAACGTTTTAGAAGAAAATATAAGTGATTATGTTTGTGACCTCCAAGATAAAGATTTCTTAAAGACGAGCACAAAGACATGTAGTCTTGGGGGAAAAAAATTAATAAATCAATAAAATCAGTTTTTTATCAATTGGCAGCACATATTTCCAAACAATCAATTTTTGCATATTAAAATACAGAACCTCTGTGCATAAAAGGCATCATAAGATCAAAAAAATAAGCCACAGGCTCAAGCAGGGCACATCCTGGCGTAGAATCCAGGATAATGACGGCTAAAACAAGCAAGAAAAAGTCAAATAAACCAATTAAAAAATAAGCAAAGGAGATGGTCAGGGAATTCATAGCATAGAGCATGAGAATATGTTTCTTGTCCCTCGTAATCCGGAATATGTCTCTCACTTCAGGTGAGTGACACTGCTGAAAATGTGAAATATTGGTGAGACACTTCAGCCAAGAGCCCCCTCTCACTGCGGGGCAGGGCTCGCTGGAACGCTTCCTCAGGGAGCAACACAACCCAGGTGACAACTAGCACAGCAGGTGGCATTCACCGGGCCACTCTGCCCTCAGGTATGTGGCCCCAAGGACCGAGCACACAAGGTGTAGGGATACGAGTGACCACTGGATCGGCGTTTGTCACTCAGAACAAACAGAAACCCTTCCAAGATCCACCCCAATGGTATTACAACAATGGAATGGGAAGCAACAGTTAAAGTTAATGAAACAGAACTGCCTGTATCAATGGGAATGAATCTCAAGGTCATGTTGGGCCACAAAAAAACAAAACTGCAGATGCTGTTAAGAGCACACAAGCCCACGCTGTCTATCTTTACAGACACTCAGAAGTATGAAAAAAGGCTAGGGAAACAAGTAGGAATTGCAAGAGGCAAATGCAGGGGTTTAGCTCTGGTGGGGGAGGGCAGGGACAGGGACCTGGCTGGACAGGGTCACCAGGGAAGGACAATGCTTTGTCCTTTCTGAACCCTGAACTAATTCATAATAGAGATTACTCATCCAATTACAAACCCACTGATGGAGCACAGACTCTATGGCCAGTACCACGCCGGGTTCCTGAGGACACTGGTCCTGCTACTTGGTCCCTGCCCTCAGAACGCTTCCTGCCCCAGGACCCCACTCCCTCGGTGCAGCCCAGAAAGTGTAGGAGGCAGCTGCATGCCAGCTCCAACTCCAGGAGAAGGGTCTCATCTGGAATCGACCTCAGAACTTTTCCACTGAGGTTATCAAGTTCCAAAGAGAGCAGAATCCCTAACTGCTGAAAATTCCTAAATGCAAACTGAAGTTCTGATCACCTCAGCCACGTCTGCTCACTGAAGAGGCTCCCGAGTTTCCACCCGTTGGTAAGGCAGACTGGGCAGGGGGTCTTTTTGTAGTACATGTGCTCCTGGGCACACAGCAGAGTCCCCTGGTACATAGCACTATGTCCTGTCCTCCACCTCCTGGGCTTTGGAGAGAAGGACCTGCCACGCTGTCATATTGGCTTGGGGCTCCCTCCTCTCCCTGGACAGCAAGTGGGAAGCAGCTCCCTCCCGGCGGCTGCAGACCACCTTACCTAAAGCTGAGGAGGATGGCAGAGGCGATGACCAGGGCGGAGAAGGACAGCGCGTAGCCCACTGTGTAGATGACGTAGAGGGACAGGAGCTGTTCCTGTGGGGAGCTCTGTGTGCACGTGGGGACACAGTGTTTGCATGGCACGCACACCCCAAGCATGGCCCTCTCTTCCCCACATGCTTCTTTCCCGGGCCCAGGGACAGAGGTGGGACCCCAAGGCAGACTGAGTTGGGGATTCCAGACCCAAGAAAGGTAAGGATGTGTGGAGATGGTCCTGGGACTTTCGGGGTCCAGTTTAAAGTCAGAGTGGTGAACATGCATCATTGTGTCCACACAGCAGAGTGCAAATCTGGAGGCCGGGGCTAGACAAGATGCCCATGGCCAGGCCCATGGTGCAAAGACTCTGCTGTCCCTCCCCGGGCCCAGATCCCTGCTCCACTCACTTTCTTCCCGCGCTTGGACTCCTCACACTCCGACAGGTCCCTCCAGGGCAGGCTGGAGTTGCCCTGGTGCAGCCAGAGGCCCTCTGGGGTGCAGAACCGGTACACATGACCCTGGAGCACTGAGTGGGAAGATGTGTAGCTGAGCCTTGGCCCAGGGCATGCAGTCGGGCCCATGCTGGAGCCCCTGTCCCTCTGCAGCCTCATGGTCCCCCCTGCTCTCCCAGAAGTGACACTTGGTGACATGCTCGGCCCCTCTACACGCGCGCACGCACACACACACACTCCAGGATGGCCCAGGTATGGACAGGGGATCGTCACTAGGCTTTCCCTCTTGATCCCTTGGGGCTGCAGTTAGATGAATGCACACTTCTGAGACGAGATCAGTTTAATCCGGATCTAGCCTCACACTGCACTACTGACAGGGCTGGTGTGGGCAGGAGGGGCTCTGCCAGGCCCACAGCCCCTCTGTATGAATCCTGGTGTTCTGGACTCAGCACCATCTCCTTCTTGCACTCTATGGGGTGAACATGCCCTAAGAAGAGAGCTGGTGCTGCAGAGCTGAGAAAAAGGGGGTGAGTCAGCTCCAACCTGGTGGGGAGCCCCGTCTGAGGAGAGACACAGACCTATCCTCGGGGAGTCTCAGCTTGACAGAGACATGTGGTGTCTTCAGGGAACCCTTTCCACAGGGAGCCCCAGTGTGAGGAGAAAGAGCCCCATCCTCAGTGCTCTCCACACTGAGGAGGACACGGCGGGGCCCTCAGGGACCCTCATCCACAAAGAACCTGTCTGAGGGGAGGCACAGCCCTGTCTTCAGGGAGTCTCGGTCTGAGGGAGACATGGCATTGTCCTCAGAACCTCAGTCTGAAGGGAGAAAAGCCACTGCTGAGGGGAACCCTGGTCTGGGTAAAGCGCAGTCTTCACCTCAGGAAGCCTTCACTAGAAGAGGACACAGCCCTGTCTGAGGGGAGTCCCCATCTGATAAGGAGACAGATTTCCTCTCAAAGACACCTGTCCTGAAAGAAACACACAGTATCATGGGGGTAGATGTAGTCCTCACCTTAGAAATTCTCCCTTGAAGGTAAAGCCAAGACTCTACCTCAAAGTAACTCCTAGTCACAAGCTGAAGGTGGAAACTGCCCTTGGAGACCTCCTAGCCTAAGAGAGGGAAGCGATCCAGCAGTGCTTCTGGGACTCTGAATCTGGAACCAAGACTCCCAGAAAAACCAAAAGTCTTCAGAAAGGAGTTGCAGAAACACAGCCCCAGAAGAGCTGTCCCTCCCTCCTCCCTTCCAGGGAGATGGGTAGCTTTGTGGCCTTGGGTTCCTGTGAGTGCTTTCTAGAATGTAAGTTGGCCACCAAGGCCAGGGCATGGGACAAAAGCGTGGAGGTGGGGTTGGCCTAGAGGAATCAAGGAGGGAAAGTGGAGGCTCAGAACACATTTTAAAAGGATTTTAAATTCAGAAAAGAGCCGGGCGTGGTGGCACATGCCTGCAATCCCAGCACTTGGGAGGCTGAGGCAGGGGGACTGTTGTGAGTTCGAGACCAGCCTGAGCTACAAAGTGAGCTTAAGGCCAGCTTGAACTGCATAGTGAGACCCTGTCTCAAAGAAGACAAACTAAAGAAATAAATAAATGCAAAAAAGACAAAAAGAATTTTAAAGATTAGCTTCCTGGTTTGTGAGAGGAAAGGAGGATGGAGAGGCCAGCAGAGGCCCTGGGCGGCAGTGCCTGCGTAGTGTCCAGATGGGTGAGTTAGCGCGAGAAGAGGCTCACGGCTGAGTGTATGCTGAGGGGCACTGGGGGGGCCCTTCTGGGACAGGGGCTGTACACAGGCCCTGAGCCCTGGTCAGGTGGCAGGGAGACCTTTGTCCTAGGGCCTGTGGTGCACTAGTGGGGCCTTGTCCACCCGGTCACCCCATGCAGGAAGCCGCCTAACTCTTTCTCTTCTTCCTCCCTGTCCCTCTTTCACTAACAAGCCCTGTCTCCAAAAGAAAGGAGTCGTCTGGCACACAGCAGGCCAATCAGCTTGCAGCATTACTTCCTCTGGACAAACCCGCCTTTTAAGACTTCACCTCGAAGAGAGACAAAAACCTAAAAAGCTAATGGTGGAACTTTCCATGGGGAACAGCACCTTGGAGTCACTAGCAAGCCAGGCCCAAAGGAAGGCAGCGAAGAGGGACAGACACATGTCTGACTCTTGACTAAGGGGCCCCTCAGGCCCTCAGATGCCGCGCTTATCTGCTGCACGGATGCTTGAAATTTTCTGCTGGGGTCAAGTCTTCTGATGAGCAGCAAAATCAGGCTTTGGTTGCAGATACGGAGACTTGGGCTGACGCCGAGGGGAATGAAACTGGTGTCAGAGCCTGGCCGGACAGCCCAGCTGGCGGCAGGCAGGCAGGAGGAGACAGAGAGGCCAGGGGGCCCAGGGGAGGGGGACAGCACGGCTGCAGAGCCTCTGGCACGCGAGCCACGGGCCCACAGCCCTGGGGCTGCCCACAGCTGGCACCTGGCCCGGCAGGCGACAGGCATGCCGCGGTGGTGGGGCCTCTGGCTCCATGTTGCATGCACGCCTGCTCTGCAGGCCACACTGTCAGAGTACCTGTGGTTTGCACATCGTGTTATGAGCTTAGTGCTGTTAACCCCATTTTACAGATGAGGAAATAGAAACCCTAAGATACTGTGCAACTTGTCTGAGATCAGCCAGCTGGGAAACAGCACAGTGAATCTCCCAACCCTGTCACCTCCAGAGGCCAATTTAGCAGCTGGACTTGTTGCTAAATAAACAGTGACCATGTGCCATTTCTCCTCTGTCAGGGCCTGGGTTTCCCACCAGGCACCCCTTCCTGGCAGGTCCCCTTGTCGATGTGGCCCTTGGACGCGGGCACCAGCCTGGGGGCTCGTCTCAGAGCCCGCTGCGGAGGTGAGTACAGATGTGCATATTGCTGGCACAGAGGCAAGGGACTGCCGTGCCCCTGAGAAGCTCAGCCAGCCCGTGTGGGCACGTCTCTCGGTGTGTCTGAGCCAGCCGGGGCTGGTGCCTGGAGGAGCCTGTGGTCCCCAGGCACCCATCTTGGCCGGAGGTGGCCTGGATCCGGCCACAACCCTGCTTATCAGCCCAGCTTTATCTGGGTTAGGAGGAGCTGGCCAATCACAGCCAGGGGCTTGGCTGCACTTGTCAATAGGAGGCGGCACCGGGCAGCCACATGCCAGGAGGCCCAGGGATATTTCATTAAGTCAGCCCCTGGTGCTGGAAATAAAACCCCCAATTAAACACTTCCCCTCCCGGAAACTGCCTGGGCGTCTGTAATCAAGCTAATAGCCACCCTTGCACGTGGACACAGGCACTCAGGGCTGTGGAGAGCTGTTCATGAATCCATTAGCTGCCACACCGTGGCAACAGAGGTGGCGGTGGGACCTGCCAGGCCCCACTGTACAGACAGCAGCGCTGAGGCTCAGAGCGTGCACCCCGGTTCTCCTGCAGTGGCAGGAAGGACCACAGGGACTGGCAACGGAGGAGCCCGCCCAGCCCAAGGTGAAGGTAGGATGCAGCGTCAGCATCTAGGAGGAACAGACTGGGGAGTCAAGTTCGGATCCTGCCTCTGCCTTCATCCAGCTGTGGCCCCTGCAAGCCTTGCTCTGCGTCCCAGGTCTCAGCTTCCTCATCTGTAAAAGGGGACCCTTTCCCGAGAGATCAAGCCTGGGGCTCGGGAGGTTTTCAAAAGCCACCCGCAGGGGAGGACATGTGCCCCGCTGCCTTTCACTATGGCCAGAGCTGCCACTGAGGACGTTGCTCCAGCAGGAGCTCCTCAGGGCAAGCTTAGGCCTCAGTCTCCCCTTGGCAACCCTGGGCTGCTGTAAGCACTCCTGAGTTCAATATTAGTCAGGGGAGGCACCTGTCAGAGTTTCCAAATTGTGAATTATAGGCTATTTTAAAAGCTTTTTATGACTCTCGTATAATTAGAACTAAGCTAACAAACAGGTAGAAATCAGGAGAGGGGCAGCTAATGAGGCTGGAGTGATTTGTAACAAGTAGCTCAGCTGTCAGTGAGCAAATGAGGCTGTGGTGTCCCCTGGGGTACCCAAAGGGCCCTCAGAAGGCCCCCCACCCTCCTCACCCAGGCTTGCGTCCCTGGGTGCTTCCTAGGAACCCCGTGCCCCTGCCACTCACCTGCTCCCACCCTCTCTGCAACATCCTGGCCCCCACAGTTCCAGGGCTCAGAATTCTAGGGCTTCTCCGGCCTCCCTGGGATGGGGAGCTCCTAGGCCTGAGGCCTGGTCCTGGGCCCGAGGTTCCACCTGGATGTCACCCCTCTCTTCCTCAATGGACAGCCCTCCTCCTCCTTTCTGCAGCTGCCTGTTCTTCCAGCCCTGACCCTGATGTCACCCATTCCTGGTAGCCTTCCCAAGGTCACACCTCTGGCACCCTATGGCGCTGACCTCCCTCAGCACCTCAGTAGCTTCTCGGCACACTCCACTCTGCACCTCGGGGCCTCAGGGCCCCCCAAGCTCCTAGTGAAGACTCAGCTCAGGACTCTGGCAAATGTTTTGAATTTGATTCCTTCTCAAAACAGCCACTATTTCAACTAGCTCTGCACTCCAGAAGGCAGACCCTAGGGACAGCATCTCTTAGGTTCCTGTCCTTTGCTGGTTTGGGGCAGTGGGCAGTACTCAGGCCAAAGACCCAGGCTGAGCCATCTCTCCCTGTTGCCTCCCTGCCAGATGCAGAGGTTCCAGCAGTAGGTTCAAACTCTCTGTGGCCATGGTCCTGGGGGTGACTTCTCAGGCCTGGGGCTGCTAATGCTTTCTCAGCCCCAGAACTGCCCCCCACCTGCTTCCACACGGCATGGATGGGCCACAGAATCCCCAGTGCCCCACAGCCTCTGCTAAGGGGGGACCAGGCCAGAAGTGGTGATTATGCCTTGGGAGCCTGTGCGTGTCTCAGGAGGTCCCTAACTCAGGGAGAGAGGAGGCAGGTTCAGAGACTCTGAGCGTCAGGGAAAGGAGTAAATTAGCCTAGCGAGGGGGAGGAGGAGAAGCTGGCAGGGGGCCTGCGCAGAGGCCGTTATCTTCATGGAGAAAGCAATAAAACCGTGTTCGCTCATAAACGGGCACCACCAGGACCTATTTCCTGCTCAAATAAAATTAAAGGTGATGGATGGAGCCGCAAGCAGCAGGCCGAGTTGGGGGCGCTTAGCACTGAGTGATGGGCCCTGTCCCCTGTCTGGTTCCCTGGGGTCTAGAGGCCCTGTGGGGGCTGGCCAAGGGGTGGTCCCCAGGCTGTGAGAGGCAGGGCAGGTGTGCGCACATGACGGAGGGTGGAGGCACGCAGGGTGGAGGGAAGTGTGGACAGTAATCTTCTCTCATGGAGCTACAGCTCTCCACCTTACAGCACGGTCCCAGCTCCCCAGGGACACAGAGAGGGCTGGGAATGTCTCTTGCTCACACAGCAGGGCAGGCCAGCCATGTGTGGAGGAGCCATTAGCAGGTGCGTGGCAGCCAGCAGAGGTCACTCAGGCCACTCCCCTGTCCCCAGGACACAGCCACACAGGCACTGCCCCTCATCCTCTCCCCCAGGATAGAAGTGTAGCAATGAAGCACAGTGACTTGATGCTTGGGTCTGCCGCTCACTAGCCCTGTGAGTTTAGAAAGCCACTTAGCATCTCCGTGCCTTAGTTTCCTCATCTGGGAAATGGGAGGGCAGTGGGATTACTGCCTCAGAGGGTGGATGGGAAGTCCAGATGAGGGGCATGTGTACAGTGGTGAGAAGGGCCACTCCTGCACCCCAGCCGGCCTGTGGACCTCACCTCTGCCAGAGGGAGTGAGGACAGAGGAAGCCCCTGTCAGCCCTGGGGGACCACCTCCCCCAGAGAGAGGCCTGGTGCAGCCTGATCTCGCTCTCACTGCTGCCCGTGGGCCCGGTTCTGCTTGGGTCAGGCCCTCCGAGGTGAGGATGAAGCCGGGGTCAAATCCAGCGCTGCTATTTAAACCTCACTTGGAACTACCTACTTAACCCTCCCAGATCCTCAGTTTCCTTATGTGGACAGGAACCAGAGGCTCGGAGTAACTGTAAAGAGTAAGGCATGCCCTGCCCTTGGGTTGGGACTGTGTCAATAAATGCTCAGGGGCCAGGGAGATAGTGTTTCCCTGGCAAGCACAAGGACCTGAGTTCAATTCCCAGTTTTAAAAAAAAAAACACTCTTGACACATTTTGTGACAGGAAGCGTCTTTCTCCTTCTATGGAGACCTGGCACCTCACGGCAAAACTTCCCGACTCCTCAGCTGTCCACCCCCAGCCTCAGCACAGGAGGCTATTAGTCACCCCTGGAGTCAGGGGGCCCTGCAGCCCCTGTGGACCTCTGTTTCTTTCTCACCTACCTGACACCTTTCCCAGTGCAGGGGCCACACCACTGACACCTGAGCACGGCTCTCCACGAGCCCTTAAAGAGTCAGGAAGCGGACAGGAAGGGCTACCTAGATACACGAATCACACACGCACCCCAGACTGAGGACACCCCTGTGCATCCCCACCTGACCCCACCTGGCTTCTCCCCCAACTACGAGGTCACAGGGAGTCACTTTCCTATCTTAAGTGAGACCCCATCCCACCCCCTACAATACCCTGAGCTCCAGGTCAGGCAGGCCGCCAGCTAGGAGACCTGAAGATGCTGAAATGGCCACAGCTGTGTCTCGGAGAAAGGAAGCAGTGCCCCCCACCAGACTTCAGCCTTTAGGACACAGGGAAGGCAGCAGACTCACCACTGCTGGCCCAGGGCAGGTACCAGGGGCAGCTGACATTCACAAAGGAGCCCGGTGGCCCATCTGGCCAGCAGGCGTAGTCATCAAAGGTCCGGTTGCAGAACAGGCCTGTGGGCCACGGAAGTCCTTGAGTGCCTGCCTGGTATTTCTCCTTCCCGCCGCCCCTCCAGCCCTCCCCTGTACCCCACTGTCCCCGACAAGGGCTTACTATAGGCCAAGCACTTTCCTTTTCTGGGAGGAATCAGTATTCCCTGCTAAGCTGCCCAGGCTGGGCTCAAACTTTCGATCCTCCTGCTTCAAGCTCCCAGAGTGCTGGGATTGCAGGTGTGCACCACCATACCCAGCTAATATGTATTCTTGGATCTGTTGGGCCATCAGTCTGTGCCCAGGCTGGGGTGGCCTAAGGAAGACACAGATTGAAAGGCCAGGACCCTGTTCTGATAGGCTCCTGCTGGGGGTAGGAGGGACAAGACAGCAGCCCCAAGTCTGACAAGGCGAGTGGAGAGGGCCTGTGACACCAGAGTCCCAGGAAGCGCTGGGGCTGGACTGGGAGGATTTGGGCCAGGAGGAAAGTGGGCAGATGGGGTTCAGGTGAGGGGACAGCTTGGCCCCGGGATGGAGGCACAGGCCAGGTGTGGTGTCCCAGACAGGAAGCTGATGCCCACCATGCACATGGGCACCATCGAAACCTCCTGAGAGTTGGCCGGGCCCCGCCCAGACTCACCCGTGGCCGGGGGTGGAGCCTCGGTCAGGTTGCGCTGGCACTGGCGTCGGTATTCTCGCCATTTCTGCACTGTCTCCGACAGGGACACAGTCGCACCCTGGGTGGAGGGAGGGGAGCAGAAGTGGGGCTTATGGTCCAGCCAGCCTTTCTCCTACTCTGTCATCCCCAATGCTCTAGACTGCTTGAGCTCCAGGAGGCCTCAGAGCCCAGACCTTACTGGGCCAATGCTCAGTAACCAATGTCACCTCTGAAAGGGGAGGCCACAAGTGGCTGTCACACAGGGGATCCAAGCACAGCCTCTGACCTCACCAGTGCCTCCCAGGGACCGTGCACAGCTTAATGGGTCATAGGGGCCCAGAAATTTGCTACAGAATGGACGTTTTCAGGGGGTGAGGGGGCAAAGGGGAAGCCAGGAGTGTGTGACACATTCTGGTGTCTTCAGCCCTGGTTCAGGAAGAGACTTCTTGAGGGCCAGGGCTCGGTCACTTCCTGGAGCTCCTCTCCTCCCGCTGTCCAGTCAGCCTGCTGCGGTCTGCTTGCACGTTCAACCTTTCTAGCACCCTTCTAGCAAGGAAGGCAGAGTGGGAGAGGGACTCGGTGAAGGGCACGCAGCACCTCGGGGAGCAGAGGTGACTGGTGACTTGTGGTGGCATCAGGTGCAACAGACAGAGCCAGGATGTCCACCCTTAACATCCCTGCTACAAATGCAGTCGGAACCCCCAGGTTCCCCTCTAACATGACACAGACCCAGGATCCAGCCAACGCCTACAAACTAGGAGCAGGAATCCCAAAGACAGGGAGGAAGAGGTCAGGAAGGTTCCATAACACTGACCTTATGTCTGCTTGGGCAGGGTCCTCCCTGGGGTGGGGGGAAGTGAACCCCAATTTCCAGAAGGTCTAGAACTGGCTGCCGAGTGTACAGCATTCTACGCCCCTCCACCGAGAGGTCCCTTCCGCTAATTTCTACACACTGCCTTTGGTGACATCTCGAGGATGTAGATTTTTTTTTTTAATTTTCCCAAACGACCTTAAATATTCTTCATGCAGAGGCTGTTATTGCCAAAATGACCAGAGAGCCCCTTGTATACAATTTAGGGTGCATACATAATTTAAAACAAAAATTTACTTTTTGAAATCACAAACATGTACATGTGCACAGAAATTAAATCAGACTTTTCCAAAGCCCGTGCCCCTGACTCACAAAGGCCCGAGCACACAGGACCTGGTTTCCGAGGAAGCCTGCCTGGGTGTGAGGTGAAGCCGGGTTCATGAGGCAGCTGTCCCTAGCCACCTAGAAAGCTCCAGAACACGGGGGTTGGGGGGACTTGCCCTGAGCCCTGGGAGCACCCTTGAAATGAGTCGTGAGGCTCCCTGAAGGATCCAGCTTTTTCAAGAGCAACGGCCAACAAGTGTGTTGTATTTGGGGGAGATGGAGAAAAAGAAATCAGTTATACCAGCCACAGAGGCCACAATCATGGTCATGACTCCACCTGGGGGGGCAGCACGGACCTCTGCAGGCTCCTTCCTCCCTCTTCTCCCCTCTGCTACCTGGGAGAGGTCTCTTCCCTCCCCTCCACGCAGCAGCTGCTGGTGGTGAGCAGGCAGAGGGATGGGCGGAGAGCCCCTCCATGTGTTTGCTTTCAGTAGGAAAACTGGCAGGAAGCAAGGCCACGGCTGGGAACGGGCAGCAGGTGTGGCTGGACAGGAGGGAAGAAGGAGGCCGTGGAGCTCTCGATGCCCAGAGATGGCACCTCATGGGTCAGCCTGGCCCCCCAAGTCCAGGGAGCTTCAGAGGTTGCCAACTCTGAGCAGTGAGGAAGGAAGCTGCAGGGGGCCAGGGGTTCCCCAAGGATGAGGCTATGGCCCCCTTGGTGGGAGGGGAGGCTGCCTCACAACAGGACTGGCTGTAGGAAACATCACTGTCAGCCTCAGCCCCAAACCTTGGCCTGCAGGCCGGCAGCAGAGCCGCCTGGATCTCTGGCCTCTGGGGCTCCCAAAGAGCTGGGTTCTGGGCTGCAGCAGTGCAGCAGGCGCAGAGGCGAATGGAGGATGCTGGGTGTCTGGGTGCAAATGTTCTGCAGGAAGTGGGGTAGCTGAGAAGCAGAGCCTCGGTCGGGAGTGGCAGGACCAGGTCTCAGTGAGCTAGGACCAAGGCACAGAACACGGGAATGTGGAGACAGGAGGAGAACGGAGGGACAGCTGGACCTGGGCTGAGGCTGGGCGAGAGGGGCTGGAGCCCACCTGGGTGTCCCGGTGACGTGGTGGTGGGTGAAGGGCTCCAGCTTTGAGCTCAGATCTGGGCTCGATCCCGGGACTCCCCGTAAATGAGGCAAGTGTGCTGGTCTGCAAGTTAACACACTGAGGATGGGAACAAGACGCCGGCTCCTCGGGACCAGGCTCCCCTGGCAGGTGGCTCTTAGGGTCTCTGATTCTTAGGGGACAGGGCAGAGTAGAAGGAACAGGAGGCCTGCCTTCCTGGATTTGGGGCCCCATCCCTCCCTCCTTTACTTCTAGAAGGAAGAACCTGATACATTTCCATGGCCCAGGACTGTGCATCTTGCTGCATCTGTGGCAGCCTCCAGCGGCAACTCCAGCTGGTGGCGAAGTGAAGGAGGGGGAGGCATAGGGCCCCAGCCTGCCTCAGTGTCCTTGCCACGCCCAGATACTGGCAGCTTTTAGCGCTGGGCCTTCTAGGTTCCCGGGATGACTCTGGAAAGAAGGCAAGCAGGGACCAGGCCCGGGTTCCAGGTGGCAATAAGGAAAGCATCCCTCAGATTCAGGAGTCTGAGGCGTGGTCTGTGGAGAAGGACACAGACCGAGAGTCACAGGGCTTTGTTTCCACCCCAGCGCTGTTCGTTAATGGGGGACATATTCGATTTTGGGGGCTGTTCCCTGGCCAGTGGGCACGGTCCTCTCCTCAGACACAGCGGATGAGTCGGTGACTTGCCAAGCCCCGCACCGCTGGCAGTGGTGGAAGGAGGGGGGGAGAGGAAGCTCCCAAAGCAGAGGGCTCCCCCCCACCAGAACGCGCTCCCCCTCCAAGACCTGGCCCCAACTGGAAAAGGGCTTCCGATTTGCCAGTGAGAATACAGCTACCAGATTCTTTCCTTTTCTGGAAACCACTGGGGTAAAGAGGAAGGAGACCTTGGTCTCTTTGGGCACCAAGGAGGGAGAAGACAGGAAGCGAAGGCCTCTCAGAAGGAGCAAAGGGGGCTCCAAATACACATTTTCAGGAGCCCCCAGCTCGCTCTGACCTGCTGGAGTCCCGGGTCTCCTCCCAGGATGGCCTCCGGACCACCTCCCGGATCCCCAATCCTTCCTCCGCCTCTGTGGGCTGCAGTGCAGCTACAAGTTCTCTCTTTCCCCTACTTTTTCTTGCTATGGGCTGTAGGGACCCCGCTATGGGCAGGGGAAGGCCCACTACACACAGTCACACTGTCACATGTGTTTAAAGACATTCCCAAGGCTGAGACCTTGATCCAGAGCCTCCTCCTGCGGACACACACTGCCAGACACACACTTACAGGGTGCTCCCAACAAACACGGATACAATCCAAAGCCTTGACTGATAACACTTAACCCACACAGATATTGTGATGGGCATACCACCTCTCTCTGGCATGGACACACACCAGCTGACATCCATCCGTTCACTCACCAGGATCACACACACACACACACACACACACACACACACACACACACAGATGTTTCCATAGATACCATCTCACACATGGATCACACATGGGATCACACACACACATACACACACACACTGCTGGACATACAACTTCATGGTAAGATGTTGTTGCACACAGAGCAACTCCCAGCTGGGCAATGTCACATAAAAACATATGGAGAAACAGGGGCTCATAGAACCCACACCCTTCTCCCCCATCTGTCTGTCGCAGGTCTGTCGCTCGCACACAGCAATTTTCTAGGGGCAGCTGCAGCAGAGGAAGAACCTGTATTTCCTCAGCACAAGGCATTCAAGGGCAGGATGTGGTTTCTTGGGCGCTCCTGCCTGGTCTCTAAGCTGGGACTGTGTCCAGAGAGCTCAGCTCAGCATGAAGTCCCCACCAACCAAGGCACAGCCCTGGATGCATCCAGTGCTCTGTTCAGCAGTTCCTGGTCCCTGAGGACAAACAGTGCAGTCCCCCAGGTGACTAGAGCTGCCATTTCAGGCACCAGCACCTCAGTGCTCTCTGCAACATCACTTGATAAAGTCCTATTTACAGATGAAGAAACTGAGGTTCAGGGTGGCCAAGTGCCTGACCTAAGATCAGCAGACATTTGAACCCAGGTCTGTCAAAGCCTGTCTGCTGCCTGTTTCCCTGGGAGGCCAGCTCCCTCCTGGGTAGTGCTGGGGTCTAAGGAGCAGGAAGGGTAGTGTTCCATCCCAGGAACAGGAAAGGAGTGGCCCAGGTCAGTCACCTTTTTCAGAAGTCAATGTACCATTCCCCGGCCTGCAGGGAAGCAGCTTCTGGCTTCCCCAGACTTCCAGAGGAGAGGTCATGGGCCCAGGTCTAGCCCACAGCACATTATCCTTTTCTTCCCTCTACTGCTGGTCCACCTCACACAGAGAACTCTTCTCTACCTGAGCTTTCATTCCCCCAAACTGACACGAGTAACTCTATACCTGTTGGCCTCATTGAAAATAAAATGCAGAATTCTTTCTTTGAGTGCTGGATCTGCATGTGTGAGATTTTCTCACAATTACTGCAGTCTAACTCAAAGTCACTGTCACATCCCTGCAGAGGCCGGGGTGCGGGTGCTCCACGGCAAGAGCACCCCTGCCCCAAAGCTCCATGCTCCCCACTCAGTGCCTGGCAGCTCCTGTTCTTCTCTGCCACCCTGGTACTCTAGTGGCCTGGGATTGAGTAAGGAAGGAGACAAGAAGAAAGGCAGGCTCAAGGGGCTCCGCCTCTGGGGCCAGAGATCCGGGGAAGACAAGTTGCCCGCAGCGCAGTTCCCGTCCCTCTTTCCCCTTGATGCTTAACTGGGCCTGCAGCAGCAGGGCTCGGGAGTGAGTCTGCAGTTGTGGTTCCATAAAGACCTCAAGTTCACCAGGAAAGCTCAGGACTGGCTGGGGTCACGAGAATGGGGCTGTAGGATGGGGGAGGGTGTCACCAGGGACCAGGGACAGTAGTTGGCACTTGGGAACCAGGAAAGCGAAAGGATGAGTCTGGGAAAGGATTTGGGGGCTGAAAAGGTCAGGCACCTTCGCTGAGAGGCACACCTGCCTCCACTGGTTCTCATGCAGTGCATGGAGTTTGCCCCCATCCTGGCCTGTAAACCGTTCTAGGACACATTTCAAGGCCTATGCAGGCTCACCTCTCCAATTCTCACTTCTGTCGGTCTGGGGGGTAAGAGCCGGAAGTCGTGGGAAAAGTGTTCCCCGATGCAACACAGGATGCCTGAGTCTGCCCTCAGCTCTGCCCAAGCGTGTCTCAGCATCTTTGGACAACTGCCCTGTCCCAGAGCAGCTGACCACCTTCCTCAGGCCAGGAACCTGGCCATGGGGGTGGGGAGGAAAGCCAGGGAGAGCCAGAGAGGAGCACTGCAAGGGGCCATCTGCCACCTGCTCTCCAGTGGCATCAAGATCAGGGTGTCCTGTGCATCCCCAAGAGGGGTCTGGTGTGGGCTGTCAAACAGGGGGCTCAGGATGACTGGACAGGGTGCGTGGGAGGGGGGGGTCTTGGCTGCTTCTGCACAAAGCCTCATCTCAGCTTCCCGCATGTTGCTGCAGGGCATGGGGGAGGAGGTGGCACTCAAGTTCCATCTGGGAGGTCACAAAGGAAGGACAACAAGCTCCACCGCAGGGTCCCCGGGGCGATGAGTCAAAGGCTGCACCTGGGGGATTGGGGGGAGGTTGGGTCTCCAACCCGGGCTCTCCCAGCGCTCCTGGCCTCTCGTTTAGAGGATGGAGCCCGGCTGGGGGGAAAAGCAGCCAGGGGTCCTGGGCCCGGGCTGTGCCAGGGCGACTGGCGTGGCTTTCAGAAGCCCAGGAGTTGGGAAAGTGGTTTGGGGAAGGGCAGCGAGAGACGCAGTGAAGTCGGCGCGGGGCGTCCGGGGCAGCTGGCGCCCGACAGAGGGGTCCGGCGGTGGGAAGTGGGGCCTGGCCCGGGCGGAGAGCCGTCCTCCCCCCTGCCATCCACCTGGGCCACCAACTCTGCGGTGCCCCTCGTCCCCAGGCCCGCGGTGTCCTCGCCCGCGGTGGCGGAGTTGCGCTCAAGTCCGGGCCGGGCCAGGATCCCGCGCCCGCGGTGCTCCCTCCCGGTCCCCGCGGGTCCCCGGCTCACCTGGGGGCGGGGTCCGGCCCTGCCCACCGCCCCGAGCAGCAGGAGCGCCAGGCGCAGCGGGCTGGGGGCGCGGGCCATGGCGGGGCGCTCAGCACCGGGCCATCGTTGCCACCTGCGGAACCGCGCGCGCGACTGAGCCCCGGCGGCGGGCGGCGGGCGGCGGGCGGCGGGCGGCGGGCGGCGGGCGGCGGGGGAGGAGCCGGCGCGGGGCCGCCCCACCCGCGGGAGGGGCCTGGCGGTCGCGGCCCCAAGACACGCGCCGGGCTCTGGCAGCGGGAGCGGTCCGCGACCAGCCGCTGCCCCCGCACCTGGAAGCCCGCTCCAGGCTCTCCTGCCCCGGAAGCCTCCGTGCACCACCAGCACTGCGGGGCGCCCGGGGAAACTGAGGTCTGGAGCGGTCTTCTCCCGGAGAGCTGATAGGGACTTGGAAGCCAGAGTCACCCAGCCGGCCACCCCGCCCTCCCCACGTCCTCCATGCAGGCTGGGGCGCGAGGGATGGGAGCTGGGCGCACGGTGGACAGGGCACCAGCGGAGCCCCACGGGTCTGCGCGTCCCCTCTACCTGGGAACCTGGGGAATCATGGTGGTGGTGCGGAGGCGTGGAGGCAGTCGGCTGCCTTTCTAGAAGCTTCTCGAAGCTTGGCTGCCATTCCTTGCAGCCCCAGTGCCTGCTGTTAGAACAGGGCAGGTGTGGCCTTGTGTGACCAAGGTTGTGCCCTGTGCCTGTGGCTCTGTGTCGTGTGTCCCTGCTTTACCTGCCTTTGTTTCCACTCCCTGCCCCTATGCACAGTGCAGGGTGGGAGGGCTGCACTGAGTTCCCGATGCCATCTTTCTGCCAGGAAATGGGATGCGACATGCTGAGAAGGTCCCAGTTTATCTTGCCTAATGCAAGAGAGTGGGAAAATAGGACACTAAACATACACACACACATACACGCGCACACGCACCCCAAAAGCCTTGGTGCCTCTGTAAGGAACGTGGGTGAGCCAGTGGCCCACTCTAGACCTACATGGAGACTTATGGACCAGTTCCAAGTGAAAATTTGTGAGCATAGCTGTACTGCGGGGAGAGAACAGAACTTCTCAAACTCCTGAAGGAGGCAGGACCTGTCTGAGCCCAGAACCACCGGGAGGAGCCGCAGCCTTCCTTTCTGCCAGCCAAGTCCTGTCTAGCTAGCTCTGCCTGCATCAGGGAGCCCCTTACTCCTCCCCTATCCAGAACTCAGCCCAGCAGGCCTGCTGTGTGCCATTTAGGATTAGATTCTCAGATGCAAGTGACAGAAACTCCATGCTGATTAGCAATGGTGTAAGCAAAGGCTGGGGATCCTGCCTGCGCCCCGGACTGAGTATGTCCTGCTGCCAGGACTCCTGGATTGCCTGCTTCCCATCGTTCTCTGGTCCGAGACATCTACTTCATGAGGAAACATCGCTGCTCCAGCTCCAGACTTAAAGTCCCAATTCCAGCCAGCAGGAAGGAAGAACACCCTATGTCTACCTGTAAGGACGTATCCTGAAAATGGCAGTCACCGGTTAGCGTTTAATCACGTAGTCATTCCTGGCTGCAAAGGAGGCTGGGAAAAATACCCCTGTATTCCAGATAGTCACCAGCACAGTTGGATATTGGGCATCTTCTTACTCAGTCCCCAGTTGCTAATAACTCCATACCATAGACAGTTTCAAGAAAAGTTTCATTATGGCTAATTATTCACACCAAAGACTGAGGAGCTGTATTTGGTGACAGCCTTATTGTAGAATCTAAGTTTTGTTCATTCAATAAATATTTGTTGACTATCTGAGCAAGGTCCAGGGGCTCAGTGTTGTGAGCCCCTCCTTGCCTGCAGAGAGATTATGATTTAGTGCAGGAGGGAGGCATTAAAGGCGTACTCACATCACGGAGAGGAGCGTACAACTGTGATGCTCCCTGCTGTCCTAAGATGCTATGAAAGACCCGCCCTCAAGTGACCTCTTTCTCTGTGCCAGGGTCTTTCTCTGGGTGGAAGGAATTATTACTTTTGTCTGGCAGTATAGCACGGGATCCCTAGGAACAACTGTCAGCTACACACAGTGAGCATCTGAAGGACAAATGCCCCAGGTCTGTCCCACTGGATGGGACAGCTCAGAGGCATGTTCTGCAGGTCTCAGAGGCACCCACGGCAGTCACCTGCTCAGTAACCCGGGTGGCGTTGCCTGTCCTGTCCCTACCCACCTCACTTTCCAATAGCAGTGGCCTGCTTTCTGTAGTCACTTCCCAAATAAAAATAAGCCAGCCACTCATCCCTCATTCCAGGTCTGCTCTGAGGTCCTCCTCACCCTCGCCTACCCCCACGTTCATCACCCTGCCGTCTCCCCTACAGGCTTCGGGCTCAGCACTGGGGTATCCAGGGGTGGGAAGGCTGTCTCTCCTGTGACATCTGGGGGTAGCGGACACTGCCTGCACCTTGGCCCTCGCCTCCCATAAGGCCCCCCCCCCGGCTTCAGGAGGGACAGGGTACTGCATGTCATACTGTCCCTCATGAGTGTCCTCCTGGCTGTTTCAGGATGGTGGATGCAACCAGAGCCCTCTGTCGCTGTGCCCGGTGGGCACTGAAAGCCTGGAAGGTCGTGCAGGAGGTCTTGGATCCCCAACCCAGGAGCTAGGTGAGCTTCGGAGTAGATCTGAGTTTGGGTTCCTTTTCTTAACAGGTAACTGGTACCCGCTACTCCTTCCCCAGGCTCCCTGAGGGTTGTCTTCCTCAGCGATGTCTGACCTTGTCCTAGGACCCCACTGCCCCCACATGCCTACACCTAGAGCAAGTCCTCCAAACTCAGCAGCACCAGGAGCTGGCTTAGTGCTCGCTCCTATGGGACCCCTTGTGAGCTCCCTCACACCCCTCTGCCCTCCACATGGTTCCCCCTGTCTGAAGCACCCTTCCCCACCTCACCTTCCTCGGACTGTGAGCGCACTATTGTCCCCGGATGTCCTGTAGCAGCGCCTGCCTGGGCACGTGCAGGTGCTCCATAAATATTTGTGGCAGCTGAAATATTTCAAGCCAAGCATCCTGCAAGTGCCTGGCACACAGTGGGTAATGCTCAAAACTTGCCAGAGAAGGATGGGCTGGGGAAGGGGACAGTGCATGGGGGACTGCACGCCCCTGTCTGCACTATGGACCCCTAAAGCAGAGGAAAAGAATGGTACCCGGAAACAGAGATTCAAATGAAGCGCTATTTGCTAAACTATATTTAACACGAAACCCTGACAATGAAAACAATAGCTATGTCTTATTGAGCCTCCACACTGACTAAGGTGTGCTAGATGCTTGGGTAGGCCTCTGTTATAAGCCAGTGTTTTTATACCCATTTTATGGATGAGGAGATTGAGGTCTGTGGGTAAAAAGAGTTGTTCATAACCTGGCACCATCCCAGGTCTGGCAGCCCCCAGCACTGGTATAGGAAGAAGCTCTGCTGATGGGCAGGTACCTTTGTGACAGCCCAGAGGCTCCCAGCTCCCATTCTGCCAGGCTTCCAGAGGCTCCTTCATTTACAGCCCCCACCCACGGGTCTTGCTCTTACCCTCCTGCCCAAGTTTTCCCCACAGCCCTCGGGTGACCTGTAAAGAATAGGATGGACCCTCATGGAGCCCTGGGCCTGCACCAAGCACTGTGCCAGGAGTGGGGCATGCATTTCCTTTGCTGCTCACCAGCGCCCCCACCCTGTGGCGGACAGTAGTCTGCAGACTGCAGTCCTCAGTCCCTGAATCCACCTGGTGCCAGGAGATCCTGGCTGCTGGAGATCCTGGCTGCTGCAGCTCCTGGGACAGAATGTGGCACAAAGCAGGCTCCTATGGGCCGTGGCTCTCGTCCTCCACCCCCTGCATCTCTCTCTCCTCAGAGCAGAATGGCCTTTCCCCTCTGCCCTCAGCCAGGTTCACAAGAGCTGGGTTGTGAATCGGGATCATTTTTTGCCCAGGTGCAGGAACCAGGGTGTTGACACAGGGCAGGGATGTGAGGAGCCCCAGGGAGCCTGAGACAGCCCCAGACAGCCTGGTGCAGCCCCGCCAGATGCCCACCATGGACCCACAAGCCGCACTGATCACCTGGAAGCAGGGTTTGTTAATTAGCCAGCACCCCTGCCAGGAACCTGGCACGAATGAAACCCCCATAAGTGGCAGCTTTAGCGCTGCTGTCAGTCACGGAGCCCTTGGTCCTCCTTGCTGTCGTAGTAACCCTATGCCAGGTCCCAGCAAGGCAGCGGGTGCAGCTGCTGGTGCTCAGGGGCCTCGGTACAGTTTCCCTTTCCTGCCCTGAGGGTCGCTGCCAGGTCTAGGGTGGGAGGCTGCCAGGCCTAGAGGCCTCCCTGCTGTGCAGTGCCTGCCACTCTCGCTGCTCCTGTGCCCCGAGCCAGCTGAGTTCACCAGGTGTTGGGTCCCGTCCAGCTCCAGGCCGTCAGCAGGGAGGATTTACTGCCTCCAGGCTCCTGTGCTTATTACTCTCTTGGTGGATGCAGTGTGCTGCATTTCCAGGGCATCTTAGCATCACTCTCAGATGGGCTCCTCAGTGGACAGAAGTCAGTGGGCGTGCACCCACTTTACAAGGAGGGACACTGATCCCCACGGGCACTGGGGTTTGCTCGGGGTCACTAAGGATGGTGCTGGCAGTGTTTGTGCAACTACAGACTGAGGAAGAGGAGAAAGTGGAGTAGGAACTGGGCAACGCCCCCTTCTCCACAGTGTGGCTCAGCTGCACCAACCAGGGCTCTGTCCTCCCCCGGGCGGAGGGGGGGGTGCATATCAGGAGAGGGAGAAGCGAGAGCAAGGGGGGGGAGGCATCACAGGGAGGGGGCGTGCTTAAGAGCTCTGGGCAGCACAAGTGGCTGGATACTCCCCGAATCTGGGCGCACACGGTGCTTTAGTTTCCTGAGGCAGCCATAACAAAGTCCTGCAAGCTGGGCGGCTTCACTGCAGACTGTTAATGCTTTAAAGTTCAGGAGCCTGGAGTCTGAGATCCAGCTGTTGACAGACTGGGTCCTTCTGAGAACTGTGAGGGAGAATCTGTTGCAGCCCCTCTCCAGGCAGCCTCCGCACCCCTTGGCCTGCGCGTCCTCCCGCTGCCTCGCGCTGGCTTTCCGTGGGGTGTGTCTTTCTGGGCCCAGATTCCCCCTCTCATCTAGGATGGATGCTCGCTGTAAGAACCGACTGTGGCTCTGACATCTCAGTAAGGAAGGACCCTATTTCCAAACCAGTCATATGCTGAGGTATTGGGAGCTAGAACTTAAAACTTTTTTGGAGGGACACAATGCCACCTATAAAATACCCAGGCCACGTTTCCCAGCCTCCTTGGATACAGAGTGCGGCCCATAACACCTCCACAAGGCCTCCCTCTTCCGTCTGCTGTGTTGGCCACATGACCAGCAGAGGGCGCTATGGCCCCAGAGGACGCTGGAACCTGAGTCCCTGGGTGACGACTGCGTGGAGCAGAGCTCCCTGCAGGCCCACACCGGCTTGCACAGTGCGCTAAGCCACCAAGATTTGGGAGCTGTTTGTCACTGCATTTCGCCTGCCCTGATCAACACAGCTGGCACGTGTCCCCAAGTCTATACTGAGCAAAGCTGGTTAGTCCCACCAGAGGGCTTCTGAAGGGCCCCTCTGTAGCTGCCATAAGGGAACGGGCTTCTTGCCTCGAACCTACTTCCTCCTTCCCTGCTCCCTTCACCTGCCTGTGGAGGGCCTGGGCCTGTGTGACTGTGGTTCCTGGTCTGGGGAAAGATTTCGTTGTTCTTACACCACCTGTCATGGGAGGCCGGTTACCACACTGACCCTTCTGAGATTCTAAGATCCTAAAGGTAAAGAGAGAAATGCACCCAATTTCTCACACTTGGAAATCAAATGGAAAAAGGTGTCCCACGAAGGCCTCTGATGTAGCCTTTCTCAACTCTGTCTGAGAAACCCACGGTGACCAAAAGGAGAAATGAAGCCCACACCAACCTGAGCATAGCGTGAGCGGTCTCCTCACGCTCGCTCACGCGCTAACCGGCCCCTGGCAAGCGGCCTTCTGCACAGAAACTGTTGCTGCTTCTCTCTCTGAAGAAACAGCTGTTGCCCTCCTAGCAGTGGCATCCCTCAGGCCAGCCTGGAGAGGAAGCAGAGCCAGCGGGACACCACACCTTCTCTGAAAAGGACAGTTTTGTTGCTGGAGTGGGCCGTCAGGCTCCCCCAAGTCAGAGGAGGCCTGTCAGGGCCAGTCACAGGCTGGCTCATCTTTGAGCTTCCTGGGACTCACTGTCGCCAGCCACTCTTGGGCTGTACAAAACCGCCCAGCCTGGCTCTGCATGAAAGGTATTTGCTAACCTACCTGCTGCCTTCTCAGTAAAAAACACACACCAAACAGGAAGTCTGCACTCTTCCGTGCCAACTGCCTCACAACTGACATCTTGGAGCCTTGGCCCCCTGAGGGTGGACATGGTGGCTGTTACATCCGGGACCCAGCGTGAAGCCACTGTGGCCATCTAGGACCCACCTGCAGAGGGCTCCTCCAGGATCACAGACCACAAGTGTCTGTTCCTGTCCCGGGTCACTTCACTCAGCCTGTCTGACCTGTGACAGGGCAAAGCATCTGAGCTGGAGGCTGCCTGGGGCTGGGGGAGGCTTGGCGTCTCCCTCTGTTCTTATCAGCCCTGTAGGCTGGGCTGTGAGGGGGGCTGTGGCTCTGCCTGCTGAGGACGGGGTCACTGGGCTCATTCCTTCTCCCACAAGGCCAGCTCGAGTCACCTCCTTCTTTCCTTGTCCTGCAAGTCTTCTGCCCCGTGTACTAAATGACTCCAGTTTCTGGCTCATTTGTCAAATGAGATGGCAAACAAAGCAGATGAGCCTACAAAACACCCAATGGATTAGACGACCAACCCTTGCCATCCTGGAACCCTTGGGGCATAGGGTAGGGGAGGGCCCCAGGGGAGTGGCTCGCATAGTTTATTCCAAGCATGGCAGTTTTGTGACATTAGAATCCAGGTACTTCTCTGAGTAACAAGAGAAAGTGATGACCAGTGCTGTGGGAGGGGCAGGAGGACCCCTGCATCCTGGAAGCGGAGACTATAGGGACAGGTGCAGGGGCTGGGTGGGGCTTTGGTGGTCCAGCTGTGTCCAGGGTCTTGGCTGTGGTCAACACCAAGGTAGGTGACCCAGAGCTGGTGGACGCGAGGCTAGGATAAGAAATGAGTCCCGGCCACATGGAAGCTTGCAGGTCAAAGACCTGAAGCTCAAGTCCCTGAAGAGCTATCTGTCCTGCCCATCAAGAAGCTTGGTAGACCATTTCCGGAGGATGTCCCTCAAGGTCAAGGTTCTGGGCATCATGCTTGTACAAAAGCAGACTGAGGTTGGCCAGCGAAGCGGGTTCGAGGTGACAGGCAGGCACCCACTTCCACCATAGGACATTGGCCTGCCACATGGTCCACCATCCTGGTGAGGTAGACTGTTGGAGAACGAGATTGGTAAGTTCCGAGTGGCACCCAGCACGGTGAGAAGGCCACTCAGCTCTGTGCTAATGCACCTCCTCCCCCACTGTCCTGGTCTGGTCCTACGAAGCTGTGGCTCCTGGCCTGTCTTGCTAGGTCTCTACCAGCTCTGCCAAGGCCACCTTTGACACCTCAGCTCTGATATCTAGAAAGAGACTGCTCCCAAGTCTCCCTGCCAAGAATACACTGATCTGCACCACGCTATCTCAATAGGGCCACAACGTGGAACCTTTGCACAAAACAACTTAGTGAATTAAACCGAGAGCAAGCCCACCAACAAACAAAAATGCACAGGCATAGAGACCCAGAAGCTAAAGGCGAAGCTTCTCTCACGGGTCAGGGTGCTGGTGACCTGGGCTGTCTCACCCTGGTCCTCCTGCAATGCTCCTTGGTCTCCAAGGCAGACCCCTTGAGCTTTCCGAGTCTCACTGTTCTCAGCTGTGTGATACTGCCCACTGTGGCCTCCTTACACGACTGTTGTGAAGATCAAACCAGGTAACACACACAGAAGAGCTTTGGAAACTGCCAAAGTCACCGTTGGTCTCACCCACAGTGTCCTTGAGGCTCCATTGTCACTTTTGCGGCCTTTCCTCCCAGCTGGCCCTCTCCTGGGTCCCGTGCTGCAGCCAGGTGGAAATCTGTCCTGATCTGCATTCGGCCCGACTGGTCCCACCGGGCAGCCTCCTCCTGGTGCTCTTCGCTCTCATTTCTTTTGGCTAAACTCTGTCCATCCTTTCTGACTCAGCCTCAGTGCTCCAAAGACCTTCCCCAACCCCCCACCCAAGGAAGGCCAAGTCTGTCCGCCCTGCTGGCCCCGAGCACCGATCTCAGGACAGTAACCTCTTTCTGGTGTGCAGGGCTATTTGTGCGCAGAGCTGATGTGTCCAGGACGCCGTGGGCCCGAGCACAGAGCCCACAGCTCAGTGGCTCTTGCACCTGCTGGGGTGGGTGCAGAGCCGCGCTGTGCTCCAGGCATGTGGGAGCACCGTATTCAGTGCGATGTATTGGAGCGGACCTCAGGAGGTGATCGATGGTCCTGGAGCCTAGAGGCAGGGGATGATCGGCCAGGCCCCCGGGATCAGACCTATAAACCTCTTTTGACAGAAAGGCCCAACTTCAGAGCCTCACAATTTCAGCTCATATTTGCATTGGAGGCTTTTAAAGTAGCAAAACTTTAGATTTATGTCTTCGTGAACAGATGTGGAAGGGAAAATCAATTCCTCATAGGATTGGCTTATTTGTTTTTTATTGCAGTGCTAAATATTATGCACCAAGTGACAAATTAATACATAAATTGACCTAGAGACATCAGTCACAGGATGGATGATGAGAATGGAGAGGTGTGGCCTGAACTGGGATGGGGGTGGGGCTACACCTGCAGGCTGTCTATGCATCAAGTCAGCTTCCCAGAAAGATGCTGGAGGTGTCAACGACTCCAGTCAAGTGTCAGAGGAGGCCAGATTTCCTTGGAAGAGGACAGCCACTCACACACTTTGTTGAGGGGAGATGTGGCATGCAAAATGGTACCATGCCAGGGCTGTGGGCAGATGTCATCTGAAGGGCCTGGCAGCGTCCATGTCCCTGCTGGGGATTGTAGCCCCAGAGAGTACACCTTCCCCTCCAGGACGAGAAAAGCCAGTGGAGTACGTACCATCACAGACCCTGAGAGAGGGGCCCCCCTGCCCTCACCTGGCAGGAGCTGCCTCAGCAGCGCTAGTCCCAGACCCAGGGCAGAGTGGGCAGTGAGACAGGAGAGGACCCAGCAAGAAGATCCACCCAGCTGCTCCATACCCCGGTTTCCCAAGACAGAGGAGAACCCAGAACCGCAGGAGCTGGGACCACTGGGGAAGGCCGCAGCAAGCGGCTGGGAGCTGACATGCACGCAGGCTGTGGGAGAAAGCGGACCGGGTAGAAAGAGCATGTCTGTTCTCTCAAGAAAAATTCCACGACACCGCAAAAAAAACAAAACAAAACTAAACTAAAAGCGACTGCTTTCCTCAGGAGAGGAGATGACATGGAACAGACAAAGCGCGCTAAACACTAATCAGCTCAAACACCAAACAGCCAGCTTCCAGCCCTGGAGAAAGGGAGAGGGGGAGGAGGGAGCAGACGAGGTGGTGAAGAGGGGAGAGGGGATGCTGGATGGCTTTTGGGGGGACGACAGGGAGAACAATAGACAAGGGAAAGTTTGCATCAGCCCGAAGCTGTACACAGAACCACAAATGAGGAGGGGAGGTGTCCTTATCCCTCAGACGCAGGTGGAAATCGACAACCACAGGTCCAGGGCTGGGGTTCCAGGGACAGAAATGTCGAGGGATGTTCATTTGGGAGCCAGCCATGGGCCCCTGGTCAGAGGAGGGTTTGCCTGGGAAAGGAGGGGGCTGCGTGGTAGGTCAGGCCCAGCCGGGATGAAGAGCAGAGGCTGCTTCGGTCAGGAGAAGCGGGTGGGGGCCGTGTGTGCAGCCCAGGTGTGTGAGACAGAGACACTGTCACTCCGCCAGGGGCCACCTGCTCCGCGCAAACTGATGATAAAGAAGCAACGACAACACTGCCACGTCCCATATCCCCGAGCCAGGTGGCCCGGCAAGCCCTGCCGTGCGGAGACAACAGCGTGGTGCCCTTTGGTCATGGGCTCGTCTGGGGGCAGAACGGAATCCTACAAACCATTGGCTTTACGGGGAGTTAGTGTCGACTCGGGGCGCAGTGAGCTCCTTCATTGCTTGGGCTGTACTCCCGAGTATTTACATTCATCTCAGAAAGTTGCACGTAAATCAAGACCCCTGCGCTCAGAGACAAAGTCTCCTTTCAGCAGTCAGAGCCAGATGGGGGGTGCACCTGCGACGCAGGGGACAGCTTCTGCCATGTGCTCAAGGTACAAAAGTAATTTTTCGAATGCAAAGTACAGCTCTAGTCTTCAAAGAAAAAGTCCTGGGGAATTTATGGCTCTGAGAAAAATCGTAATTAAGGATGGAGGCTTTCAGGTGTCCTCTCAGTCTGGGGTTTTCTTTTCAAAATCTGCCCAGGCACTCTGAGTTTGGGGAGGCCCCAGCCCCTCAGAAGGGACAGAAGTCACGCATCCTCAGGCTTCCTTCTGACTTCAGACTTTATGAAAACTCTGCAGCATGCAGATGTCAGAAATCCTATTAAGTTGTTCAGATCTCTGAAGAGAGCATAAAGAGCAGCGGTGGAGAAGCTGTTTACCGTTTGTTTTCAATCAGTGGTGGCGGGGAGCAAGGATGAGCAGGGAAAGGGAGTGCGAAGGGGAGGCAGGCTGTGGGCTCGCAGCCGCCCACCGCTCTGGCCTGGCCCTGGTCCAGGCTGCACAGCCTGCGGCCGCCCGCACCCAACCCCGCCCGGGGTCGCCCAGGAAGCCCGCACACATCTCACGCCCACCCAACACAGTGGGGAAACAAGGTTTGCGGTGCTCTTAAAAGGTGGGCAGACTGGGCGTGGTGGCGCACAGCTGTAATCCCAGCGCGTGGTCAGCCTGGACTACGTAGTGAGTTTAAGGCCAGCCTGAACTGCATAGCAAGTCCTCGTCTCGAAGAAGCAAAACAAAATAAATTAGGTGGACAATTTTTTTTTTTTAATATAGAAAAGACACACAGGCCAACGACTAAATAGCCCTGGGTTGCCCGTAATTGCACTCCCATAATTCAATCACCTTCCCAAAGCCTTGTTTATGAGAGCAAGCAGTTCTTGGGGGACATCTAGATATAAACCATAACAGATAAAGTCTGAAAGTCTGAAACGTCTGAACAGATAAACAAGGATAAAGTCACTAAGTTATTTTAAGTATGAGTGGTTTGGGCTTTTAAAGTTAAAAGGCTCTCCACAGTTAATTTTTTTTTCATTTGGAACAGCAAATTTTCCTCTCTCTCTCTCTCTCTCTCTCTCTCTCTCTCTCTCTCTCTGTCTCTAGGTTTTAATCATTTCTGCTTTTTTGTGTGCACAGAGAGGTAGCTTGTGGCCCGTGACTAACCCGCACTCCCCCCGCCTGGGGGTTGCAGTCGTTCCTCTGGTCCGCTCCTTCTGGTTAACAGATGATGTTCCTGCTCATGTAAGATTTTTCAAGAAAGCCCAGAAAAATCATGTTAAAATAAACCCAAGGACTCTCCCTAAAGTCCTCGGATTTTACACGTTTGTTTGCACACAGTGCAGGTGCCAGTGTCTTCCCGTCTCCCCCGCCAACATCCCTTCTATTCCTAGGATGAATGCTGCTCGGAAGCGTGAGTCAGAGAAACGCCACGCAGCTATGCCCTGTAGAGGCTCACGCCACCTCTCCTGGCTTTATAAACACCCAGCAGCATCTTGGGGAGCTCACCAGAGCGCAGATGGGAACCATTCCGGCTGGGCTCGGATCCTAGCTCTGCTGTTTGCTAGCTTGAGAACTCGGGGAAATTATTTAACTCCTTGAAGGCTCAGCATGCCAAGCAGACATGCTGCTGCTGGTACCAACCCCAAAGAGTTTGTGTAAAGATTGCACACATTGCTCACCCCAAGCATTCAGACCCGTGGCCCTCGGGGCATAGCACTGTGCTGTTTGTCAGCGCTGGAGACGGAACCCAGGGTCTTGCTTGTGTTGGGCAGGTGCCCTGCCCCTGAATGACGTCATGATTAGACCAGGGACTGCACTGCGGGCAACTGTGAGCTCCCTGACCCTGCAGCCTCTCAGCAGAGACCTCTGCAGTCATTTCTGAGCATTTGCTTAGCAAGGCAGCTCTTTCCCTCATGTTTGAATAACAAAAGAAAGTTTCCAGGCTATAAATTATATCTTTCAACTCCAATTATTTTTCACCTTCACTCATTTTTCCGAATCCCCAAATGTTACCTTCACGCCCTCCTTCAAATGGCTTTTCTTCCAGTCTAATCGTCGACTGTCTGGCTCCAATAGTAATTTCATCCTTTCTGGTCTTGAACACCAGGCACCTAGCTGAGGTACCCACATTCCTTCAGCAGTTAAGAACTGCTCTCTAATGTTCTCTGTGTATTCTAAATGCTCCCTGCCTGCCCCGCAGCTGATGTCTTCTCCATTTTTTTTGCCAAGAGTCAAATTAGGTTACTTTGTTGTTCATTCTTTCACCCAGACAGTACTTATGGGGGTGCTCAAATAGAACAGGCTGTGATTTCCGGAAACATGTTATGCAGATGGGATCATGCCTTATGTTCTTGTTGGGGGGGTGTCTGGCTTCTCTCACTCAGCAGCTTATTCATATTGCAGTTTATATGAGCGACATGTTCCTTTTTATTGCTGAGTTGTATTCTATTGTATGGATATAACACACTTGTTCATTCACACATCTGCTGATGGACATTTAGATGGTTTCCACCTGATGGCCATTGTGTGTCACAAATGAAGTTTCCATAAACATAAGTAGGTAGATTTTTGTGTGGATTTCATTTTCCTGGGCAAATATCAAAGAATGAAACATCTGGGTCAGCAGAAGCTCTGTTTTGCTGCTAAGAGACTGCTGTTTTCCTGTCAACTTTTTTTTTCCATGTTGGTACTGAGAATTGAACTTAGGACCTTCTACTTATCAGGCTGGCACTTGTGCCACTGAGCCACATCCCTGTCCCTGAGACTTCTGTCTTCCAAAATGTTTGTGCTTTGTACATTGCCTCAGGCCAGGAAGGAAGGCCCTAGCTGTTCCACACAAGAGGGTTTCCTTCAGTGAGGCCATACCTGGAGGGTGACTATGTGTGACACCAGGAGGACAATCATATCATCTTAGTGACAGACGCAACCGAGCAAGTTGAGCGAGAGGGTCACAGCAAACCACTCACTGAGGACTCTGGCGTCCAGGGTGCACATCCCAGGCAATGGGAACTCACTGTGGGCTCTGCACAGCCCTGTCTCTGCACGTTCTGTGCAGCTTCCTGTCGTCTCTGTCTTCCTCACACTGTTCTTCCTTAGAATGCGCACTTCCACGGGCTTGATAATGCCAATAGCAAGTTCAATCCCCAGCTGGTTTTTATTTGCTTGTGTACTGGGAATCGAACTCAGGACTTCACACTTGCCGGGCAGGTGCTGCATCACTGAGCTATACTCCCAGCCGCCAGCCCCCAACCGAAAAGCTTCCTTGTCCTCAGATTCATCCCTCAGTCATCTGAACTTCAGCCGCAGCCCTGAGCCGCACTGTACCTGGTGCCAGGTGAGCTCTCTGCTCCTCCGAGGTCCCACAGCAGAGAGTGCAGCGGCTTGTTCCTGCAGCACCGCCCACAAGACTGTATATACAGATACATCCTTTCAGAGGATCTCTCTCTAGACGCTCTGCTTCTGGTCTTTTCTAAAATGTAAAAGTCCGAAGTAAAATAACATTCTAGATCAGCACAGGTACAAATCTCCCTGCTCATCTCGCTGAGGCCAAACTGGGCAGATGCGGACCGACTCCAAGGAGCACAGTGATGACTGCGCCCTCCCGGTCCCGGGTGGCTCCCCTCAACCCCCAGCCTCTATCCTGAGCTCTTTCACACCCACCAGGTCTCCTTCACTCAAGCGTGGCCAATAGTGTAATTAGTGGAAGAGCAACAATTGTGCAGAGAAAATGGCTGTGTGTTTACGGAGGTTCAATGACTCAAAGTGTCTAAGGAAGAAGGGGGAGAGGAGGAGAGCAGGACTGGGCCCCTGCGAGCTCGCAGCAGGCTCAGAGCTGCATGAGAAACACCTTCCAGGACGGACAGCGTTCTGCAGCGCTGCCGGGTGCCAGGTGCCCATCCCCCGTTGGGCTCCACCGCCCATTTCTCCCTCCCGTGTATTCACTGGCAGCAAAACAAGCCGCCAAAGAAGAGGCCTCAGGAAGCGGTACTAATGTGGTTTTAAGCAGTCTGATCCATGACCTCCTCTTGATGCACATCTTTTGTGTCTCTTGCCCCAGTTTTCATCAAGACAGGAAAGTACTAAAGAACACGGAAGCCCACGACGAGCCTCCAAAAACCCGCCATGGTTTCCAGCTTCCAGGGGTTTCCGCTATGGCTTTGCCTCCACTCGTTTTATCAACTGGACAAGGGTTATCGATACGACGCGGGTGTATTTCTGTTTGGATCTGTAGGCTGGTTTGCTCTCATGTCAGAGCTCTTTGCTTTCCTGGGCCCCTCTGCACAGGGTGTTGGCTCCAAACGCCAGGGAATGAATGCCGCCTGTGTTTAGAGTGCGCCTTCACCATGGCAAATGCCAACAAGACCGCGGCCTGGGGACTGCCCGGTTTATTAAACTGCCTTTAAAAAGATCGATGGCTTCGACATTGATCAATCTCCTGAGCATAGCAGGAGGCACTGCAGCCGTTTGCACTTCATACCCTGTTTTCTATGATTTGAAAGTAGGATTTCCTCTGAGGTCTCCCTGGACGCCTTACCTGGGCTGCTGCTGGGCCATTCTGTTTCGTTTGCTCAGAGACAGCAGAGGAACGAGGAGTGAGGCACCACGGGCAGTCCCTTGCTGCCTCACAGGGGCCAGGGTGGTGCTGGAGGTCATGGCTGGGGCAGGCATGGGGACTCCAGACACAAAGCGGGTGCTCGGCTTCTCCATCCTGGGGTGGTGTGAGCTCTCAGGAGAGGACCTCATCCATTTGGCTAAATTGACAATTTCCTTCAGCAGGAAATAAAGGCTCACACTGAGTTTCAGACTAACTACAGAGTAAGAAATAGCTTCACTTTTTAAAGATTCTGCCTTTTAAGAAGTCCAGCATGCAACCTAATTTCATTTGCTGCCGTTTGTTTTTCCTCCTCTGCGGGCTGGCTAGAAATGCGTTTCATTATCTCCTGCAGAATTGGGGCTGGGAGGGAGAGTGGGAGAGTCAGAGTTCCCCGGGCCTGAAATGTACTGAAAGAATAAAATAAAACTGCTCAATACACGGAAAGTAAGTGACTAGAGCAGCAATCCCAGTGGGATTTCTGTCTCTCACCTTCCCACCCCCCACTGTCCCTGGAAGGGGCACTTCCTGGGCCCCCCAGGTTTCATTTCATGAGCAATGGGGAAAGAGCAGACCCCAGAGCGCAAAAGATGTGGAGAGCACTGGGATCTCAGCTACTCAGGAGGCTGAGGCAGGGGCAGGGGATTGTGAGTTCAAGGCCAGCCTGGGCAACTTCACAAGACCCTCTCAAAATTCAAAATGAGAAGAACAGTGGTAGAGCATCTGTGGGTTTAGTTCCCCACCATCTGAAAGAAAGAAAGAAAGAAAGAAGAAAGAAAGAAAGAAAGAAAGAAAGAAAGAAAGAAAGAAAGAAAGAAAAAGAGAGACAACCCATTAACACAGATCTCATCCAAGGGAAAGCAGTTTTTTAAAATATTTATGTACTTGGTACAGGGTCTCACTATCCAGCTTTGACTCATAGTGATCCTCCTGTCTCAGCCTCCCCAGCACTGGGATTATAGGCGTGTGCCACCATGCTTAGTTTTAGGGCTAGCACAGCATGCAGTACTGGGGATCGAGCTGGGTCCTTGCACTTGCCAGGCAGGTACTTAGACCACTGAGCTATCTCCCCAGCCCAGAAAGCAGTTTTTGACTGGAGAGAAAAATTATCATAGTTTTCATGCATTTGAACCCTTTTAGGATATAATGTATTCACCTTTGTTTTAGATTTTTAAAATTTAAACCTAGAGTGTTCTAACGTGAAGACAAGATTTTTATCATTAAAAAGTAATTATAATGGAATATGATTTCCTGGAATAAAAAAACTTGAATTGAGAATCATTGTTTTGAATCCCACTCAGCTGTGAGGCAAGGAAAGACACAAGCCCGGAGAGGAGGTCAACCTTTTAATTGAGAAAGAGCAATCACGCACTTGTCAGGGAAGAAAGACCCACGGCTGGGTCTCTCACACCAAGGTGTCCCGTGGCTCCAGGTGTCCTGGGCAGGTGGAGATGAGCTTACTTGATGTCACACAGAAGGGCCACGCCTCTCAGGATCCAGTGATCCGGGGACAGCACGGTCCGCAAGTACACCACCGTGATGAAGGTCAGGTCAGTTCGCCTGGGCTTCTTGTAAATAGGACACACATACAGCTTGGGGTCCTTGGGCGCTGTGGAGTTGATGGCGAAGATGTGCAGCACGGGCAGCAGTGTGAAGAGCACCTTGGGGGTGGACTCCGTGAGCTTCCCGTTGCGCCTGTCCCAGGCCGCCCCGTCCATGTACAGCCCGTAAATGTACACCCCTTCCTGGAAGAGGCAAGCATAAGGAGAAGGATCAAAAAAGTGTAGGTGCATAGAGTGGGCATCCACTAATGCCATGCTGGCTGTCGGTTTGGTGAGAAAACATACACCGGTCTACAGAGAGCCCTTCCAGGTCCTCCTCTCAGTCCAAGAAGTATTTGTAACCCCATAGATAAATTATTAGGATCTTGTCAGGTTAATCCCAATCTATTATACCCACTGTAGCCCATGGTGAGAATAAAGATGCTAAGTCACCTCTTGGTAATTATGGAGAGCCGAGGGGTCCTAAGTCCAGCCATGAGGATGGGCTTGACCCAAGACTGAACGGAGATTTTATTCATTTGTGAAGAAGGGAGTGGCTTAAGGATGCGTGACTGAGAGAGGCGGAATCGGGTGATGCTGTGAGCTGGGCTGGGTGGGGGGCCCGTGCTCACCTCTGCCGTATCTGGGGAGAAGGATCTGTGGGAGTGATGTGCACCACACAGCTGAGGTGGTGTCCACGGGGCTCTTCCCAGCCAACTGGGTGGGGCTCTCCGTCTGTCTTCACCTCCCCAGCTCACACTAGGGGTCGGGAGAAATGCACCTGTCCTCTTCAAAGACTACCACCAGCACCTCGGCTGGATGGGTGTGCATTACTTAGAGCCAAGTGAAGGGATAAGGGACAGTCCAGCCAGCTCTATATATACTGATACATGGAAGTAGTATCAGGCTCAGCCAAGAATGGAGACAACTGCTCCTCTTTCACGGAGAGCCGTCCGGGTGGTCCTCCACATCGGTCTTAAAACGCTACCAGATGAGGCGGGTGCACTACCAGGCACTGGGCACAGTTTTCCCCTTTGGTATCATAGGTAGTGAGGCTGGGGACTCATGGAGGAGCCCTGGTGTTGCTTCCTGGAGTGTGCGGTGGCCTTCTGGGGCAACCCTGAAGTCACAGCGCCTCTGTAAAAGTTCTTATTGGAGTTAGAGCAAGGTGGACAGCACTTGGAGCTGGGATCTTAACATGTGCTGGCTAAATTGACCTGTGGTTCAACTCCCGCCCCATCCCTGGACTCAGAGAAGTGCCATGTCCATACATTAGGACCTGCCCTCAGGCTGTACACCATCGAATCAGGGAGACAAGGCACACAGGTAGAAGACAAGTTTTTAAAAGATCTGAACTGGACAGTAACAACCATTTGTTATGGGCCTTTCAGCTGAAATGCACTGTGGGAGTGCTCAGGAACTTTAGGGAGGGGCTGGCCCTACAGGAGGAACGGCGCAGAGCCTGTGTTTGGCAGGCAAAGGAGAGAAGGAGGCTCCTCGGCCAGGAGCAAGATTACAAAGAAGGCGGGGTGGGCAGAGAACCCCAAGCACCTTATATTTAGCAGAAGGTTCAACAGTTATAGGTGAGGGCTGAGCTGGGGAGGAGTCCAGACCCCAAACTGAAGGGTCTGCAACCTTGGCCATGCGGGCAGTGGCAACCAGAGAACACCACACACGGAAAGGAAAGGTGGGCGGGGACGCCCGGGGAGCTCCGGGAGTCACGTGGGCTCATACGATGTACCTACGTAGAAGACCGTGGCCAGTTTTCCAGTTCCAGTGAGGATAGGTAAGGAGAATGAAATGCAGATTAACATGGAGATCAGTGGCCAGGTGCTTTCTGGAATGCCCTCATGTGCCCCCAGCTTAAAGGCCATATTTTTTAATTCACAAGGAGAGGCATGTGGTTTGACCAGCGAAATCTTGGGCAATCTCAGGAAATCACGACATGTAGAGAATTATGTTATAAGTAGTTCAGTGTTTGATAATTATCTATAAGAACAATGTGACACCCCAGAAGCCAGCCTACCTAAAGCAAGCCATCTCTCTAGGATCCTTTCAGTCTCAGGATCTTAAAATGTCACTCAGAAGGTGTGGCAGACAGAACAGTGTCATCCCAAGTTCATGTCCACTCAGAACTCAGAATTAGGTCAGCTAAGCCTGCCCACACCTGTAATCCCAGTACTGGAGTTGAGGCAGGAGAATCACTTCGAGCTTGAGGGCAGCCTGAACCTAGTAGTGAAACCCTGAAAAAGCCCCTCAGAATGCAAACTATTTAGAGTGCAGACTTTGCAGTGTAACAAGTTTAGAAAATATATGGGGTGTGGTGGATTAACTATTGGTCAATTTATAGCAGCCCGCTGAACTGAACCAGCGCTGTGCTGGTGTGGGGGGCCCACCCGGGGGGAGCTGCTGCAGCATAAAAGGAGAAGGTGTACACTGTTGATTCTTCAGGAGGAGCTGGTCACTCCGTTTTTTGTGATATGAACTCAGTTGTTATTGTCAGAGGCGCTCAGGTCCTCATTGTTGCTAAGGATGACTGTGGTTCTGTTTGGGGGAGCTCTGGTCTTCATCTGGAGTATGTTTTCCTGGCTCTAGGGCAGATCCCTCAGCCCTAGATCCTTCACTCTTCTGGCACAGACTTGCGAGCTTCCACCACTGACCTTTGGGCCTTTCCAGGGCAGATCTGTGATATGACTTGCATAAGACATTTTCCAGGCTCTAAGCCTCCAGCTGGACTCATGGGGGGGCTGCTATGGGCTCTGGGCCTCC
>PVKA01020784.1:0-39786 GCA_004027165.1 Ctenomys sociabilis
CATGTTTGGTGCATACATATTTATGAGTGTTTCCTGGTCCTCTTGAATTTTTCCCCTAACCAGTATGTACTGGCCTTTTTTATTTTGTTTGATCATTCTTGGTTTGAAGTTGAGACTGCCTGTGACCAGGATTGCTACCCCTGCTTTTTTCTGAGATACTGGGATGTTTAGTATTGTTTTTCATCCTTTGACTTTCAGCCTATGAATTTCTTTATGAGTTAAGTGTGTTTCTTATATACAGCATATTTTTGGATTTTGTTTCCTAATCTGCTGTGCCAGTGTATTTCCTTTAATTGATGAATTGCATCCATTTACATTGATGGTTATAATTGAGTTGTATTGATTTATGATCGACATGTTTTTTAACCTGCTGTTGTTTACTTCTTTTTCTCCTGTGTTTGTTTGTCCTATGTAGTGGGTTCCTTCTGTTCTCGTTTGTGGAGTTTTGGTCATTTTGGTCCCCTCAAGAATATCTTTTAGTAGTCTGTGTACAGTTGGCTTTGTCATCATAAAATTCTTTAATTGTTCTTTGTCATGGCAGTGTTTCACTTATCCATCAAACTTGAAAGAGAGTTTGGCAGGGTATAGCAGTCTGGGCTGGAATTTGTTTTCATAGGACTTGAAGTACTCTGCTCCATGCTCTTCTTGCCTTCATGAAGAGAAGTTGGCCATTATTCTGATGGGTTTTCCTTTAAATGTGTTCTGTTCCTTCCCTCAAGTGGTTTTCAGAATATTGTTCTTGTGCTGGATTTCTAGGATCTGGACTATCATATGTCTTGGTTTGTTTTTAACTGGATTGAAGTTATTTAGTGTTCTGTATGCTTTCATTACTGAATGTCAGATTGTTTCCTCATATTGGGCAAGTTTTCTTCTATTACTTCTGCCCATGTTCTTTTTATATCATTTGTATTGACCCCTTCTTTCTCATTGATGCCTATTAGTCTCACATTGTTCATCTTTGCATGGTTTTGCAGGTGATGAATCCTGCATCCTTGTTGTTTTTAAGAGATCTTTTCTTACTTTTTGACTAGCTGCAACAGTATCTTCAAGATCTGAAACTATTTTCACTTTCACTCAAATGGTTTTTTTGGTCATTGTCATTTTTGTATAGCAGTGTCCTCTGACCTTTGGTGTAGTTTTGGTGCAGTTATAACCTTAACACCTACTCAAATTCAGGTGTAGATCTACTATTTGAGTTCATCCAATTATGCCTGGCTAATGTGCTCTGTTCCTTCCTGCTGCAGCCCTTGGAGGTGAACCTGTTGTTCCTCTGGCAAGTTGTTCTGCTCCTGATTAGCTGGGTGGTTTTGGCCCCTAGTCTCTTACCCCGGCCTGTATGCCAGTCCTGGGCTGGGTCTGGAGGGGCCCAAGGGGCGCAGGAGAGCGCAGAAACTTTCCCACACACTTGCAGGCCTGGGCTGGTGGGTCCCAAGAGCATGGTGGAAGTGGATGTACTCACATACTTGGCAGGCTTGGGCTGGCTTCAAGAGGGGTGTAGGGTCCAGAGAGCACAGCAAAAGGTCTCACTCACATGGTGGGCCTGGGTTTGGTCAGCAGCAGGCGCAGGGGAGCGCAGAAGCTCTCCTACACTCTCACAGGGCCTGGACTTGGGCGGGGTGAGAGTGCTGGGGAAGTGGAAGTTCTCAAAAGGTGGGCTTGGGTTGGCTTTGGAGGGGTGGAGTGGTCCTGAGAGTATGGCAAAAGGTCTCTCTTGCAGGGCCTGGGTTGCACCTCCTTCCATCTCTTGATCACCTCATTTTCAAAAGTTCTACCTATTTCTTCTGATCTTTTATTTTGCTCTTACTAATATTTTGGGTTTCTCATATAAGGGAAACTGCATCTTGATTTATTTCACTTAAAATTGTGGTCTCAGGTTACATCCATTTTCCTACAAATGATTCGTTTATCCTCTTTTATGGCATTGTAGTACTCTATGGCCTATCAGTATGTTTTGTTTATATTCTGATCTACTGATGGACATTTAGGATGGTTAAGCTTAAACATGTGGATACATTTAGTTGAATGTCCTTTTTTACTGATGTTATCAATTGTGTGATTTAGGAGTTTCTACTGATTGATATTTCTCTTAATTATGGATCACACTTACTGCTGCTTGCATACCTGTTTTTATTTGCAAATTGTATCATGTTAAGTGCTTAAGTTTGATTTTTTTTTTTTTATACCAGGGAATCAAATTTTGGATCTTGCACTTGCCTTGAGGGTGCTTATGCCCCTGAGCTATCTCCCTAGCCTTTGATTTTTAAAAATCATTATTCTTAGGCTTTTTTTTTTTTTTGTTCCGTGTTAGGATTTTTTTTTTTTTTTGCATTTTAGGGAAGGGTCTCCAGGGTGTTCAGGGTCTCACACTAAATCAGATTCCTAGTGATCTACCTGTTTACAGACTCACAAGAGCTGGGATTATAGGCATGTGTCACCACACCCAGTCTCAATCATGTCTCAGAGTACCCTGAGGGGTAGGGCTGGCATGGCAGGCCTGGGGATCGAACTCCTGGCCCCTGTGCCTGCTTGCAGGTGCTTTATTTTTATTTATTTATTTATTTATTTATTTATTTATTTGACAGATAAAAATGCAGCCGGACAAGAGGCAGTTATTTTATTTGATGTAATATTAAAAATGAAAAGGTCACTGTGCATTCTAGAAACATCAGAACATTGGTGAAATCCCATAAAAATATAATTTAAGCAACTGTAGGTACAACTTTTGTTTGTTTGGAAACACATTGTCATGAGAAGGTTAATAGGTTTAAAAGAGAAATCTAAAATCTGAATCAGGATTCACAGTAGATCAATAGGGACACAGTAAATTCAAAATTATAGTAATTCACAGTTGCTCCAACCTTAGAAGATAATGAGTTGTTGGGCTAGAGACACAGCTTAGTGGCATAAGCACCTTGCAAGTACTTTAATCTGCTGAGCTATTTGGCCAGCCCTAGGCTGTGATTATTAATCATAAGTAGTTTGATCTCTTTTGGTAGTTCAAGTCAAAATAGATTTCAGTGTGGGACTGATTTTTCATTGACATTGAGGCCAAACCTTTTTGAGTACTCTTTCCAATGCCTGTGAATAATGTGTTTTTGCTTTTGGTGAGTGGGAGCGGACACAGCCCTACCCTCAGTGAGCCCTTTGATTGTACCCATCGGTCTTCTCAGGTGATTCTTTCTAGGCATTGGAGGTTTTCTTACACATGTATGCCTTGATAGGACTCAGCTCATAGGAGGGAGAGCTTTTCTGCAGACTTCTTTAGTTTTGTTTCTGTGTACGTGTCTTCTCCAGTTTTTCTGCCCTGTGTACTAGCTACGTGGGGCTCTTGGCGTTCCCAGCTTCATCTCTTCGGTTTAAGGGACCACTGAGTTCTGCCCAGTTTTTGTTTTGTTTCCCATTTCTCAGCCATCATTGCCTGTTGTCTAATGTGTTGAAATCATTATTTTATATGCTCTATTTTCCTAGTTGCTTTAGGTAGGAGGGTAAATCTAGTCCTTCCCTTGTCAGAATTCCTAGTACTTTGTTTAAAAGAAAATAATTGTACTTTAAAAGATAAGTTAATTTTATATGCTATTACATACTTTTCTCTTTTACTGCTGATAAAATTTTAATGGTTTTAATCCAATTTGTTTGTTTTCCAAATAATTTTCTGTGAAAATAAAAATATACACCTTCCTACTAAACATTGAAAATGAAGTTAAAAAAATCCAAGTTTCTAGTGTAAACTTTGTACAGTAGGATGTCATACTCAGTCTTATGGCATTGTTGAAAGACCTTGCTGTAGAAGCAGGGTAACCCAAGATAATGTATCAAGGAAGGTCAAGTGTGGCATCTGATTCATAAACATTATGTTCCTATTTTGACAAATGAATATTTTTCCACAATATTTGTTTTATTTTTTGTGTTCCAGATAATCAAGTGAAAGAAAGATGAGTTTTATTTATGGACTGCTGTCTACTACCAGAAATTCTTCTGTCTTCTGGTTGAATCCACTGGGCAGCTGGAAAAAGTGGAACTCACTGGCAGTAACTTCAGTAAGCTGTCATCAGTCACAAAGGCTCCATCTAGTAAACAGGTGCCAGGAGCTGACCTTATTGCATCAGTGTGACAGGCTCACATTTGTGCCTGGAGACTTTCATTTTAACAGGACTTTCTGTAACAGAAGACCAGGATTCTTCTCAAGGGCTCAGTGTAAGGATGATCAGGTGGTTACCCACAAATGTATCTTCTGGAGTGACTCTTTTCCAAGATGCGCATTAACTAAAGAGGGTGCAGTTTTTCTTGAGTGCCCTCTGATATTACCTCCTATAAGATCTGTGAGGAATTTCCACACATCTTCACGAGTTCAAGCTGCTCCTGTTCCTCTCCTGTTGATCCTTCTGAAGCCACTGCAGAAACTATTTGCAATCATTGTGGGCAGGTAAAATAATTTTTTGAAGTATTTGTATTTGTATTGATTTTTATTAAGCTTTACATTCACATTTTGTATCAATTTGTAGTAATTATTAAAAATTAAACTGTACGAGCTGGCCACATAGTTCAGTGGATTAAAGCACCTGTTTCAGCAGACACAGGGGTTGGGGGTTCCATCCCCAGCCTGCCATGCTGGCCCCACTCCCGGGGCACGCTGACACTGTGATTGAGACTGGGTGTGGTGGTGCATACCTGTAATCCCAGCTCTTGGGAGGCTGAAAACAGGAGAATCACTAGGAGACCAAACTGTGTAGTGAGACTCTGTAGACCCTTTACAGCCTAATATGAAAAAAAAAAATAATAAAAATTAAGCATTAAGCCAGGCATATGGTGCACTCCTGTAATCCCATTACTTGTGAGGATAGCTGTGAGTTTGAGGCCAACCTGGCTACATAGTGAGTTCATAGTTAGCCTCTACTGCATAGTGAGACCCTTTCTTAAAACACTAAAAATATTTTAAGTATTTATAAATGTATACTTTTAAAGGAGCTATGTTAGTTTTATTTTGCATAAAATTAAGTTAATAAACAGTAGGTCCTACCCACTTTATATAAGATTTAGTAATCATGAAGTAATTTTCTTCCTATGTATAGTACAGAAAATGTTCTTTAAAAGTTATGTAATTGATCTAGACATTTTAAAAAAGATTGTGTAATTGTAAGAATCAGAAATGTTTGTAATTCATTTTAGTGCTTGATACTCCGCCACCTTGAGAAATTTATAACTAAGACACTCAGCAGGGGGCCAGGGTCCTATTTTATAAACATCTTGAGTCTGTGCAAGAGCGACATGGATATGGTGTGCAAGTAAGGACCCTTGGGTGGGTAGCCTGTGTAGTGTAAGGGTGGAAAAGCGGCTCCCCTCCCATTCCTTTTTCTGCTTTTGCTGTCTTCAGCCACCTTGAGCAGTGGCCCTTGTGCTGTGCCTCCCTGCTTGGAGCCAGCTAATTATGAAGTGAAGCCTCCACAAACTAGACTAAGTAAACCTCTCCTTCCTTAAATTTGGGTGTCAGGTATTTTGTCTCAGCAGCGAGAGAGAAGTAACCAAGACGCTCATGTGTAGAGGCAGAACTGCTTTTGTACTTTGCGATATTGGAGGCAATGAATCCTCAAATGGGAATTTTACTTATGTAAGTAAGAGCTCATGCCTAGTTAACTCAAACCATTAATATTTCTTTATTCTGTTTCTAGAAATATTTATTTTATCTTAGTGGGTGTTTTTAAAAAAACCAGTAATTACAGTATTTATAGTTAAATACTGTTACTACTGCTTTTTAAAAACCCTGCTTGTTTCATGAAGATTGAAGAAAGGTACCTCTTTATAAAGATTTAAAAGTAACTTTTTCTAAGACAGGGTCACACTGTCTAGTCCAGGCTGGCTTCAAACTCATCACAGTCCTCCTGCCTCAGCCTCTGGAGTGCTGGGATTATTACAGGTATGCACTTCTATGCCCAGCATCTCTTCATGAAGATTTAAATTGTGCAGCTGTGAAGTCCCTTCTTGCCCTCTTTTCACTTTCCTATAAATAACCCATTTTATTTATTTATTTTTTTCTTTTCTTTTTGGCAGTGGGAATTGAACTGTGGACCTTGCATTTGCTAGATAGGTGACTGTGCAACCCTCATTTTACTTTTAACAAAAAATTCAGAATGTCTCCTTTGTAACTTGCTGTATTTATTCCTTAGAATGATAGCTTTCTGATTTCTTGTATATTTTTGTCCTTTAAATTCTTCATTTTTAATTTTGCTACTACGGTTGTAGCCCACATAAAATTTCCTTTATGTATTTTTAAATTTTTTTTGTGGTATCGGGGATCAAACTCAGCACCTTGTGCTTGCCTTATGCTGCTGAGCTGTATCCCCAGCCTCAAATTTCCATTTACAATATGTTCTAGATGCATTATAAATCAGTAATGTCACATGAAATTTTAAATAGGAAATAAACATGCTTCACAGTTTGATTTATGTCTCTTTTGGTTCAAGTACTGTTCAAAGGCATTTCATATGTGTCACTGTGACAGAATACCTGAGAAGATCCCCTTAGGAAGAGGAGGAAAGTTTATTTTGACTCATGATTCCAATGGATGGTTGCTGGCCCTGGTACCTTGGGCCTGTGGTGGCTTAGTACGCCATGGGTTACACAGCAGAGGAGGCCTTCTCCCCAAAGGTGGCCAGGAAGTAAAAGGAAACAAACAGAGGTTGGGGTGCCAGTGTCCCCTCATAGGCACATCCTCTTGTGGCCTAGTTTCCTTCACGAGGCCCTGCTTAATGGTTCTGCCACCTCCAGTTGTGGCGTAGGCTGAAAAGCAAGCTTTAATAAGTGGCCTTAGGGAGTCATTTCCAGACTATAGCAGTCAGTTAGCAAAACTGATAACTTCAAGAAGTTGTTCTGTGAAGTGAATTTTTAAAAATGATAAATGTATATATGTTAAATTTTTATTATGATTTCACAAGTAAACTCACAAGGAAGAATTTTGTCCCGTTGCTGTCAAAATGTTTCTGAACTTTGCTGAGGAGTAGCGATTACATATTAGAGACTGGATCTTCCCAACCATTCTCTGTAGAATTGTCCATTTTGTTTTCTACAGTGCAGCTCATCATGCTGTCTATCCTTGCTAGAAAGACAATGCAGTTTCTGCTTCTGAGAAACAATTATTGCCAAAATTAATGTGGAGGAAGTTTCTCTTATATCTTGCTGAAATACTAGCAAATTGTGCTAGAAGTTTTGGGAAGAATAGTGGTTGAAGGTGTAGATCTTACGCTCTAAGCCTCAGATGTTTATTGAGTATCCCTGTTCCATGCTTACGTGCTTAGACTCAGCAAGGTCATTTCTTCTTGCACACCATATCCTCATCGCCTTGTTCTCTCATTACTCTGTGACCCTGGGCAGGGTGCTGTCTCATTTTCCAAAACTCAACTTTTACAAGATGAAATGAGATGACATGTGTATAATGACAAGAGTCCTTTGCATGTGGTAAATAGGCAATAAATGTTAATTAGTGATAGTTATAACTATGCATTTAATGCTTGTCCTTAAAATAGGTAAAGAAGAAATTTATAGCTTCAGAATATTTATTTAGCTTCAGAATTTTTTGTTTCTCTTTCATCATTTGGCAAATAATTTTATAAATTGAGTAATCTCCACAGAGACATGTATCATAATGATTTAAGTGTTTAATGCTATGAAATTCTAGGGTGTGCTTTTGCATTTCAGTACTATGTGGTCCTGTGATTACTAGCGCTTTGTGCTTCTCTTTTACTTTAGAGGCATAAGAAAGTGGTGGCAGGCACTTCCTCCTAACAAGAAGGAACTATTTAGAGAGAGCGTGAGGAAGAATAAGTGGAAGCTGTTCCTTGGTTTGAGTACCTGTGGGCTGCTCTTTGTAGTGTTTTATTTCACTCACCTGGAAGTGAGCCCGATCACAGGAAGGAGCAAGCTATTACTGTTGGGGAAAGAGCATTTCAGACTTCTCTCAGAACTGGAATATAAAGCAGTAAGTAGAAAGAACTGTTGGATTTCTTAAACACTCAAAGCAGCAAAGTTTCTTAAATATGAAAGATGTACTACTTTGTAATTTTAGATTCTGATATGAAATCAGCATTTTTTCCTAGAAGGCCACAGATCTTTCACCCTTACTGTTCCTGCTGTCTTCTGCTTTCCTCCCGCTTGCCCTGCTGACTCCTGCCCAGCATGGTATGTTTGCTGTCACTCTCTCAGAGAAGCCTTCCTTGGTGGTTCACAGCAGCTTAGGCAGGACCCTAGAACAAGCCCTGGAAGGTATTCTTTGTTCACACTGAACTGTGAGCTAGCTCACACTCAGTGACGGGCTGCATACTTGGTGCTAGTGGGTTAGCTGTCCTACTTTCTTCTCTGCTGTGCTTTTCTCTCAAATCACTTACTTAAAGGTAACTTAACTATTTACTCGGGCAGCTTACTGTAGTTTTTGAATACAAAACAAAGTTGCAATTCAGAAATCTTGATCCCTTTAAAAGTATACTAACTCAGGGAGTTAGGCATTGTGAATTCTGTAAATCCTTTGAGAATGGAGACTGTCATTCTGTGTAGTGTGCAGCACATCCCTGGTGTGTGCTGTTTCTTTTCCTGAATTGTAATTTTAAGCTTCACTTGACAGCTTCAACATGGTTAGATCTTTCTATCTTTTTATTCCAAGCTTTAGAGTTTATCAAAGGAAAATTACTATTAAAAGGAGAAATGATACTGGCTTTTCATTGTAAAATTGTTTTTAAGCTAAAATCAATCTCTTATAGGTAGAATATATGCAGAGATTTGAAATGTCTTCAAGAATGTAGTTTAGTAGATGGAAAGGAAAGTGTTCTGGAAAGATCGAGACAATCCTTATATTAAATTAATGCATTTTTAACCACTTATATTGCTAAGAATTTAAAAAAAATACTTCTACATGTATATATAGAAATAAGACATATTTTTCTTTAGTATTTAATCTACACCCACTTGATATGAAAATTCAAGCACATTGTAAATGCTATAAAGAACTATGGTTATATATAATCTTAACTACTCAAAGGTTAATACATATTGGGCTTTTCTTCAGGCAGTTTACATTGGTGAATAATGCTTTAAAATGCTAATTGATGTAAGGAGTAGTTTAAATTCATATTCTGTAAAATTATGTATTTTTATGACATCTCAAAGAAAGTTACCAACTTGTTGATTCATATGTGAAAGAAATTACACATTTTATAGAGAGTAAAATATTTTCAGAATACCTTCAATTCTGTCCATCACTTTGAAAAGATTTGTCCTGAGTATAGCTTCAAAAAAATCTGTCTTTGTCTATAATATGACTGTGGCTAGTCTTAATATCATTTAGAGAAAATGATGCGCCTGAGATTTCAATCATTTCCTTTTGCTTTAAAATTAATGAAATAAACCTGGGAAGATGGCTCAGTGGAATAAGTGCTTCCCTGGCAAGCACAAGGGCCTGAGTTCAATCCCTAGTTCTGAAAAAAAAAAAAAAAATAGTGAAATAGCTTTTCTGGGCCTAAGTTTAACCTTCATATTCAGACTAGGCTGTTTTTCTATTTAATGGGTTATAAAAGTAATTTTCTTTTTATTTTTTTAATGTGAAATCTTTGTTTATAGGCAGTGTTTTGTTTCTTGAAATACTTAGGAAGTAGAAATAATATTTAAGCATTTTACATGTGGACAGGTTAAAAGAAGTTTTGATTTTGAAACATTTATATGAAAAAATCTTAGTATTAGAATTTATTCCTTTATGAGAAATCACATTGCCTTTACATGAATAATTCAAATGTGAGAAATTTGAATATTTAATGTATTCAAATTTTTGCATAATTAACATTAAAATATTCAACACTAAGCAGCCATGAAGCAATATAAACATTTTATAGAGCTAAAACTCTTAAAATAAGAATACTTTGCTTTAATCTTTCAGTTGATGGAAGAATTTAAAAATGACATGCTAACTGAGAAAGATCCTCGATATCTAACAGTTAAAGAAGTGGTTTATCATCTAGTTGAATGCAATAAGGATATGCCAGGAATCTCTGAGATCAACTGGGTTATTCATGTGGTTGACTCCCCAGATACAGTAAATGCTTTTGTGCTACCAGTAAGTATGTGTTTTCAAATACATTTTTTATTGCTGAATTTAATTTATTTTTTATGATATTTTAATTGCTCGCCTTGTTTTCTTCATAATACAGAATGGACAAGTATTTATTTTCACGGGGCTCTTAAATAGTGTAACCGATATGCATCAGCTTTCCTTCCTTCTGGGCCATGAAATAGCACATGCAATACTTGGGCATGCTGTAAGTACTTAAAGTGAGTGGTCAGTTGAAGTAATGCTTTGAACTTGGCAAGTTGTTTAAAGAACTGGATTTTTTTTCAGTTTTCTTTCCTTTTTTAATGGTGGAATTTTAGTTTTTAGTAACTTGCTTTATTTTGTTACCTGAAAAATATTATTGGTTAGTTTTGTGAATTTTTATGACCTGAAGTATTTGATACTGAATAATTAGAGTTTGTTTTAAATGCTGTTTTATCATCTGTCTCTTTTGCTAAAAAAGCAATTTTCTCAATCTCTAATTATTTCAAATTAGATTTTAAATTCTGTAATTATTAACATACTAGTAATCTAGTCAGAATAATTAATTTTGGGGAAGTAATGTTATATTTTGGGTAAATCAGTTTTCTTTTTTGTTTATCAGAGGATAGCTTAGAGTATCTCTGAAAATGTCTAGAATGACATGCAGTATATAATTAATGAAGAATAACAATACTTTGTCATCTTACAGTTTTATGGATCTTTTAATATGTGTCTTCTCATTTATAACGTCAATGCTTTATGAAATGTAAGTGTTTGTTATCCCTGTTTTATATGCAAGGAAACTGATACTTAAAAGACTAGCTAACTTTACCTAGCAAAATGTCTGACCTGGGACTTTACATCAAGTCTTCTGCATGCAAGTCTGGCACCTTCCTTCCAGATAACATGGTTATCTGGTTGTTGCTGGTACTCTTTATAGAATTTGGGGTGATTTAAAATGAAAATGACAATGTTTATAATCTTTCTAAAAGTCACCTCTGCTTCTGCCTGATCTTAGAGTAATAATGAGACATATTAAAGTCACATTTTTTTGAAGCACAGATCTTTCCAGTAATGGTGTCATACCTGCAAAAACAAATCAAACTTTTTCTCTTGAGCATTTAAAAGTTGTTACTGTATAGTACATTTGTTTTCTGACATGTAGCTCAGTGCCTTATATTCATTGTATTGTCATCTCTGTCAGTTCAAGAACTATAATTAGATGAGATGGGAAATGCAAATAACAGTCTTAATAGAAAATATTGATATTTCTTTGTTAGAAGTGTTTATTATCAACAGTGTTTTCTGTTTTGGGACTATCAAAACAGAGTCAGTCTAGCCTTTTATATTCTCATTCTGCACAAATTTTTTAATTTCTAGTTTTCTAAGACTGCATAGCAGCCACTGTAGTTTTTAATAATAGCGAGGACTTTTGTTCTACAATGACTTTATCATTTTGAGTTTAACGCTTTTGAATTAAAATTATTCTGTAATTGTTTTTCACAACATGCAGTTATTATAATGAAGTAAGTTGTATTTTTGTGAGGACAGATTATAATGTTAAAGGGCATAGTCTAAATCATTGTCTTAGGTTTCAGCCATGTTTTATATATTCTGGTAATGACCGCTGTGTTCAGTGTCAGTATGACATTAGTATTTACCAATCAACTTCAACAGTGAACAGTGAACAGTCCACTGCAGCAAACTTAAAGTAGGTGTTACAGTGTAAAACAACTGTGTTAGAGCTAGGCATGGTTGTGATGGCTGTATTCCCAGCATTTGGGAAGTTGATGCAGAAGGATCACAAGTTTGAGGCCCGGCTGGACATCATAGTGAATTTGAGGCCAGTCTGTATTACATAGTGCTCTCTTGTCTAAAAAAGAAAATAAAAAAAATAGGAAGGTATTTTATGTTAAGCCTGTCTTGATTATTACCATAAGCAAATACAAAAACTCATAGAACTTGATTTTGTTAAATACTGAACTTATAAAATTACCCACTTGTATAAAAACAAATCATACTTTTATATATCTAGTCATAAAGATCAAAATGCTTGTATGTAAAATAAACTTGCAATCTTTCTGAATTGTTCGTGTAAGAGTTTAGTCTTTCTCAAAAATATAAATGCAGGGCCATGGAGATAGCTAAGTAGGCCTGAGTTCAATCCCTGGTTCCACAAAAAAAAAAAAAGAAAAGAAAAAAATATAAATGCAATAAACATGTTTATTTGATGTTTAAAAAGATACAATGATTGTATCAGAAACTAAAATTGTCTGAATTTGAACCTTAGTCATTTCACTAACAGCTATAAAATTTGAGCTGTTCTTTTGACCTCTTTCCATCTCAATTTCCTTATCTGTAGAATAAGAATTCTTATTTTACAGATTGTGTGTGTTAATAGAAGAAGTTGCAAATGAATGAACTTGTCATTATTTCAGACTGATAGTGACATGGTGTATATTAGTTACACGTGTGAATGACTGTGGAAGTTGTAAACAAGGGAAAGGAACAGACAACAGATAAGTGCATTAAAGGAAAAGTTAAGGGTTGTAACTGGTGAAGGACCGTTAAACACATGTAATTATTTAATGTCACTACATGTGATAACTAAAGAATATAAGCATACACTGCCTCAGTTTACTAAAATTAACTATAATTTTCATTATTTTGATTATTTTCAGGCAGAAAAGGCTAGTGTGGTTCATTTATTGGATTTCCTAGGTATGATTTTTCTCACCATGATTTGGGCCATTTGTCCACGAGATAGTTTGGCAATTTTGGGCCAGTGGATACAGTCTAAATTGCAGGAGGTAAGTCTGAGGTAAAAATTTGAATTTATAATCATCTGTTTTGGTAATTTTATGCAATTACTGTAAAGCAGCAAATACCATGGATGTTTTTATGTTTTATCATGAAATAGATGGACTGAATTTACTATCAGTACATCTAAAAATAATTTCTTATTTTTAAAGGATATTATTGCATGTGACCATTTTAATTAAAGAATATATCTTGTGGATAATGCACAAGGTTTTAACATAGGTTAAAAGAGTATGGTGAATTTTGCCTAATACAATTTTTTTTTCAGTACTAGAGTATGAAGCCAGGGAATTCTGAACTATAGCCCCTTTTAAAATTTTATTTTGAGACAGATTCTTGTGCCCTTGAACTTGTGGTCTTCCTTGAGTCCTCAATTGGCTGGGGTTACAGGTGTGCACCATGATGCCCAGCTATGTTATTTTATTGTGGTTGTTAGGGAGAAAACTTAGTCGCTGACCCTTTTCTTCCTGTGTGGTTGTGGTCAAATGACTGTCTCACCCTAGACATGTGCATTTTAATGGAGAACTTACTAAAGAAGCTTCTGAATCCAAACAGAGATGCTCTGGGATTGGTGGAAGGTGCTTTACCGTCCTCCTGTCTTGCTTACTCCCTGTTAATCTAACATTGCTTAGAAAATGTTGAAAGGATAATTTCACTAGGAGTTTGTTAATTTTTGTTCTTAGTGTGTATGTATAATCATAATAATTCCAAACATGGTTGTTCATTTTATTCAGAACAATGCATCATCGGGAGTACTCCTTGAGATCTTTGTAATTGCTTTGTTAACTATGATTAATTATTTCAGTTTACATCTTGAGGTACTCCCTTTGTCCCAGGATATTTCGTTATTTAGAAACAGTCTTTTGTTTGTTTAATGATATGTGAGCACCCATCAGAGTGCCAGCTGGGTGCTCTTCATATTTAATGTGCAAAATTCTTTGAAACAAATTGCTTTTGGAATGGATAACTCTTATTTCTCACTGTCATATCCTTTGACTTCATTTATATGGAAATAAAAGTTCCCAAATACAGAAGACTGGTAGAGAGGACCTCATCATTTAACGTTATTTATGTTACTGGACTAGTAGGATGTCAAAGGAGTTTATGTAGTTTCTCCTTTTACCTATAGATTTGTTTAGAAGCAAAGATAGTTTAGCTGTTGTGTCTTAAAATACTTGATGAATCCTACCTCTTTGGTATAATTCTTCAACTTAACAATTAAATTGAAAATAAATAGGAATCATTTCTGTATCCTTTTTATCCTGCATCAAGGCTCCTCTAGGGATTAGGTGCCCTAATTTTGGGCAGATGTTTTTCTTCTCCTTGTGGATGGGATCTCATAAAGGAATGGTGAAGATGGAGCCATTAAGGAGCAGGAAATGCCTGTGCTCCTTTCCCACTCAGTCACACTGTGATGGCAGAACACTGAAGGCAGGGTTTCTTCATCCAAGAATCACTGGACTTTTGAACTGAGTAATTGTTTGTGGTGGGAAGTTGTCCCACTTGTGGGATGTTTAGTGGCATATCTGGCCTCAACCTACTAGATGCCACCGTCTCCCTAGTCCCAGCTCTTACAGTCAAAAATATCTCTCAACACTTAGAAAACAGTCACACCAAGTGAAGAACCACTGTGTCATGGCTTTTAGCACAGTATCTGTTACATAGTAAGGGCTCAACAAATATTAGAACATTGAATCCTCTTTGCAAATCTGGGAGTTTGGTACTATGATTTTCTCCTTTTTCCACATGATGCTAACAGCTGTCTGTTGAAAGTATTTTTAGTCAGTAGATGATTGGTAGACTGAATGGATACATGCAGACTGCTCATTGGGAATGAGACCTTATGTGACTTAGTTCTTCAAACTAAAATAGACATAATTGAGAAGGAAGAAGGTTCTAGCTAATGGTTACGTACTCTTCTGTTGTTGCTGGAACAAATACCCAACACTCAAAATGAGAGAAGAAAAAGTTTATTTAGCTCACAGTTACTAGAGGCTGTGGCGCTGCGCACACAGGTGGGCACACAGGTGAGGAGAGGGTCCAGGATGACCCTCTCCTCACCTCTGAGAAAGCACTGGCTTAGCCAGTTTATTGGTTCATGCCTCTCTGGCCCCCTCAAGCCCTGCCCTGGTCCTTTGGCCCCGCCCCTCAAGCCACTTGCTCCTCTAGCTGCATCTGCCCCGTAGCTTACATGAGGCTTTGGGAGGACCACTAGACACAAACCATACCATGTACTGTGGACCAGATTGATCATTGCTAGTCACAGTCATATCCCTGCCTTTGAAAAATTGCTCTCTTAATCTTTTCTCAAAAGTCCTGCCTATGTATTGATCCATCTCTAGCAAAGTTTTAGTACTTACTTATAGTTACAATTTAACTGGAAAGCATTCTCATAAATAATAATAATGATCAGGAAAATTAAAGTTATATCTATTTATGTTTTTTATTTGAAGTAAGAAGAAAATTTTATTTTCCTAACTAATCAATACTTGGAAAATGAAATTAAGCTAATTTATCAAAGGAAGAACATTCTGTTACATGGTTAATTTCCTCACTGAAATAAATCCTCTAGTAGTGTCATTAGCTGTTATACACTTATGTGGTTTTCAATTTTTATTTAAAAATACAAGATCATTGAGCCGGGCGTGGTGGCTCAGGCCTGTAATCCCAGCACTCGGGAGGCTGAGGCAGCAGGATTGTTGTGAGTTCGAGACCAGCCTGAGCTACAAAGTGAGCTTAAGGCCAGTCTGAACTGCATAGTGAGACCCTGTCTCAAAAAGACAAAAAAAAAAAATAAATAAATAAATAAATAAAATAAAATAAAAATACAAGATCATAATGTTCCTTGACCATATTAAAAGCCCTCACTAACAAGTTTTCTCAGAGAACCCTCTATTCAATGGTTGGAGATTGTAATAATAGAAATAAACTAACTTAGAAGATTTTCCAGAAATTCATATGTATGACTTTCTATTTTATTCCATGTGTTTAAAGTACTAATTTAATGGAGGAAAATAAAGATTGTATGTATATTTTATACTATGGTGTTAAGTGTTAATTAACTTAATTTAAGTAGAGTGTAGAATTTTTATATTAGCTACTCCATGAAATTAATTCTAAAAAAAAATCTCACTTTGAGGTTGGCAAGACAGCTGAACAGACTAAGCACCTGCATAAGCAAGTGCAGGGAACTGGGGGTTGATCCCTTGCACCTATAATCCCAGAGCTGGCCCCACCCCTGGACATGCTGAGCCGGCCCCTGAGTGTGGGCATGGTGGTGCATCCCTGTAATCCCAGAGCTGAGGAGGCTAAAAACAGGAGGATCACTATGAGTGCAAGCTGCGGTATTGAGACCTTGTACCAAATATATTAAAAAAAAAAAAAAAAAAAAAAAAACCCTCACTTTGTTATTCCTTTTGCCATAATAAAGTAAAATTGCTTAAATGGAAATTTTCTATTCTGTGTCTTCTCAGTATATGTTTGATAGACCATACAGTAGAACGTTGGAGACCGAAGCTGATAAAATTGGACTACAGCTAGCTGCAAAGGTAAAATGATTAGTAGCTGAAAATATAGTATCCTTCCCATAGAAAGTGATAAATATATGTTGTTAATATTCTGCATGGGTAGAAAAGGAGAGCTGAACTGTATCAGCCCTTTGTGTAAGGGTTAAATGTAAAAACATGTAGTTATGTAGTGTCCTAAACTCTTTTTTAAAAACTTTGTGTTAATCAGCTGCACTTTGCTGCATCAAAATACCAGAGGCAGCCACCAACCTAAAAACTAGAAAAATTTATTGAGCTCACAGCTTTGGAGGGTAAAGGCATCAGATTTTTCCAGTGCAGTAAGAAAATGGCAGCATGATAGAAAAAGGGCACATGTAGAAGCAGAATGGCAAAATAGTCACATCTGGACCTGGAGCAGAGGGGAGACATGAGGTCCTCAGAATTGTGGTCAAGGGCACATTTCAGTGACCTGCGGCTCTCCTAAGGCCGACATGTGCAGCTTTCTACCATGTCCCAGGGCATGGTATCCTCAGCCAGGCTCTTGACCTAATGAACCCGTGGGGGTCACTTAAACCCCACTGAACACTGGACCCTTTAGACAGTTTTCTTAACTTTGTAAAGGTTGAAGATTGTGGTCCTTGAAAGAATCCATAACTGAAGATACTCATCTCCCTTCTATATAGGAAGCTATATTATGCCTTTGACAATATATAAAGTTATAGTGCTATAATTATAAGAGTATTTGAAAAAGTCTTTGTCTTTTATTGAGAAGGAGTATTTATTTATTTATTTATTTATTTATTTTGTTACAGACAGGAAGTTTATAAATTGAAATGTAAAAACATGTAGTTATGTAGTGTCCTAAACTTTTTTTAAAAACTTATACCTTCTGGAAAGTTAATGATATTGTACTCCTCTCCCTTTCCTTTTAGTCTAAGGAATCTTTTTGAGCCAATAAGCTGATGTGTAGCTACTTTTTCCTACCTAGAACAGGGTGAATTCTATTGTAGTTATGCTCATGGCTGAACAAAGTAAAGTTTCTACCATTTATTTAAATGGTAAAAGATCAATTAGGTACTTTTATTATTACATATGACTTTTTTTACCCTAACTCTGGGCCTTTACTTTATTTAAATTGATTTTATTCCTCTCTACTGAACAGAGCACTTCAGATATGGCTACCTGTTGTAACTGAGTTATTAGCAGTGATCTCTTCTGTCACTCACTGTTCTACAGTACTGACCTGCTATTCTTGAATCTTTATGTTTTCATGTAAAATTTAGATGCATCTTGTTAGATTGCACTTCCATGCTGAAGCATGCCTCAGATTTTTAATTGGAATTGCATTACATTTGTACATCAACAAAGGGCAGTTGACTGCTATCTGTCCTATTGAATTTTCCTTTCTGTGGATATGCTATATTTGTTTATTTAGATGTTTTTATATTTTGCTAATAGTATTTTGAAGGAGTTTTTTTTTTTGTATATAGGAGTTCCACATATTTTGTAGATTTAAGTTTTTTAAATTTTTGATTTTATAATAATATCATAAAAATGAGGGCTGGCCAAATAGCTCAGCAGATCAAAGTGCCTGCTTAGACAGATGCAGCATTTGGGGTTTGATCCCTGGCATGGTGTGCTGTGCCATGCTATGCCAGCCCTGTCCCCAGGGCACACTGAGGCAGTGACTGAGATTGGGCGTGGCAGTGCACACCTTTCTGGGTGGCTGAACACTGGTGGATCACTGTAAGTCCAGTCTATGTAGTGAGACCCTGTAGACCCTGTACTAAAATATAAAAAGTACAAAGAATAAATCACTTGTTTTATAAATACAACTGATTTCTGTATCTCACTTTATATCCAGCAACCTTTATTTTTTCCTTTCCAAAATAAATACTTTTTTCCATCTACTTTAATATCTAGCAAATTCAACTCAAATTTTGTTTCTTTATTTTTTAAATTATTTTTATGTTTTTAAAATTAATTAGTTTATTTGATACGTGGTTTCGCTGTGCAGTTCAGACTTGTACTGATTCTCGCCCCATCCTACCCAGCACTGGGATTACAGGTATGCACCACCACACCCAGTTTTGGGGCTGGCACAGCCTGCATGGCTATGGTACTGGGTTATCAAACTTGGGTCCTTGTGCTTAGATTTCTGTACTTTTTTTTTGGTATTTTAATTACTGTTCTTCTAAGATGAAAACTAAGATCATTAGTTTTAGTATTTTTGTTTTTTAGCACTAGCATTTAAAACTAAATCTCCCTGTTACTACAATTGAATCTGATAATATTTTGCTACTATGTTTTTCATTATTATTATGCTAAAAACGTCTCTTCACTTCTTTTGCTTTCTCCCTCTGCCCAAGGGTTGATGGGTTGTTCTTGTTCAGATACTTGGGGTTTGTTTTGTGGTTGTTTATTTCTAACTGTATTCCTTATGATCAGAGCACATGCCTTAGAAGATCTTAATTTCTTGGCCTGTATAGAGACTTAGTTTGTGGTTAGCATTTGACCTGCATTGTTTAATGTTCCATCACTTGGAAAAATTGTGTGGTCTGTACTGGAGAATGTCTTTTCTAGAAAAATCATTTGGGCTAAGCTACTTTATACTGTCATTCACATTTATATTTTTCTGATTTTTTTCCTACTTGTCTACTTTTTTTTGAGAGAGGAATTAAAAAATTTTAAGTGTAAGTATAGATGTTCTTTCAGTTCCATTAATGTGAACTGAATGCTTTGTGTAATGTGAAGCGGTGTGTTAGATACATACATATATGGGACTATTTTATTCTCTCTAATTGACTTAATTCTTATGAAATATTTCATTTTGTTAATACTTCTTGATTTAAAGTCTATTTTGATTTGTCATTAATAGCTGTGACAATTTCAGTTTTATTATGGGTTACTACTCACTTGGTTTGTATTTTCTATGTATATATTTTCAACCATTTGAGTTCTTACATTTAATATATATATGTCTCTTGTATATGGCATATACTAGGTTTTTGCTTTGTTGTTTTTACTTGTCTGATGATCTCTGCCTTTAGTTTGAGCTGCATAATCCATTTGTATATAATTCAGTACTCTTGCTTATATTTAGATTCCCAACTTGCTATTGCTTTTTTATATGTTGTTTGTTTCCTGTTGCTCATTTTCTACCTCATTTTGCATCAGTCAGGTATTTTTAAGTCTCTTCATGGCTAGTGATAGTGCTAGCACTTGTATCTCCTGGTCATAGCCTCATATGTTCCTAGGTGGGGTTTTTTGGAGGTGGCTGGACCTAGGTTGTATGGATATGGATTAGTTCATGGATGGTTTGGCATTATTCTCGATGTGACTGGCACTACCCAAAGGCTTAAAAGGGAAAGGGAGGCTGCTGCATGCTGTTCCCAGCCTGCCTGCCTTGCTGTGGACTGTTTCTCCTCTGCACCTGCTTTGTGATGCCAACTCAGAGCTGCAATAAACCTTCCTCCTTTAACTTGTAGATATCCAGTACTTTGTCCCAGTGATGAGAGCAATAGCTAAAACAGAATGGTAATTCATATTAAAATTGTTTTTAAACATTTCTTCTGTGGTATGGCAATATGCATGTTTAACATATCCAAAACTACCTATGGTTGATATTAAGTAATTTCTTGTAAAACATGGACATTGCACAATTACATGTCTGGCAAACTTCAAGTTGGTATGATAAATGTTTAATTTGTATGGGAGCCAGGGATCTGGCTCAGTGGCACAGCATGGCAAGTATAAGGTCCTGTGTTCAATTCCTGAACAATTATTACATTAAAAGATACATTGCCATCACCCCTCCTCAAAATACTGATGCGTCCAACACTTATTCCATCATTCTTGTCACTTTCTAAAGCAGCCCTGGAAGTCTTCTTGTGTGAGTATCTTTAGTTGTACCACTGATGTTTTGAATCAACTGAAAATATTTACCTTTAGTGGCCAGAAGTTGAACAGTTCCAGCTTTTGTGAATTAGGTAGATGAGGACACAGCGTAATGTTTTCGTTCGAGGTAAAGTACTGTACCAGAAGTGATATGTGATACAGAGCTTTGTGGTGTTGGGGGATGAACCTGTTTCTCCTTGCTAGTCTGCTATTTTTGCATGAGAACTGGGTGATTTCTATCGATAGTGCTATACACTTCATTTCAGAATCATAACTGTAGACACAGATTTCCTCTCTTCTGATCACATTTCTTAAAAGATAGGCTCCAAAGCAGCATGAGTGCACAACTGCAGTACAACTGACAGAATTTTATATCAGTGTGTTGTTTGTGATCCTTGACTTTCAGCACACCTTAAAACACACTTTCTCTCAACTGTAGCTCACAACTGATTGCACTGAACAAGCTGAAAATTGTCAAACACTGTAGTACCTTAGTATGCTGCATCTTTTATTGAAGATAGCTGCCTTTTTGTTTGTTTTTTTGAGACCTGCCCTTGCTATGTAGTTTAAGTTGGTCTTGAACTGACTATAGTCCATGCTGACCTTGAATTTATGGTGGTCTTCCTGTTGGAATTTCAGGAGGGTAGCACCGCACCTTGGCCAGATTCCTGGCCCTTCAGTTGGATGCCATGCAGCAGCAGTCATCACTGTTTTTTTGATCGTACATACTGTCTATAGGCAAAGGTGGAGCGCACTCCTGCATTGTTTCCTTGCCTCTGAGGGTTTTCTCTTGAATTCCGGCTGTTTGGCACACTTTATATTCTGTCCACAGAATCTTTAAGCAGGTAAGACCTCTGCTTCCTGTTGCTGAAACTGCTCCTGATGAGTGTGCTCATGTGGTTGGAGGGGGAAGCAGCAGTCTCACAGACCTGCTCCTTATAGGCTGTCTTTTAAAGTTAGATTTGCCTCTGGTTTCTACCTGCTTTTCTACAACCTTACCACCACATCCCCTTCAGAGTTTTCCTCCTTAGTCAATGTCAGTCAGGGTTTGGGCAGAGTTGACACAGTTTTTCACCATTTTATTGTCCTCCAACTAAAAACTACCTGCTTCAGAGTTCTTCTCATTGCTTCTCTCTCTCTTCAATGTGTTCTGTGAACCTGTAGCTGGGAGTTTGTCATTTTCCACTCATTTTCTGTGATTTTCTTCATGGTAGCCAGGTGAATACCCTTAGGCCAGAAAGCCATTATTTCTTCAAAGATTTTCAGTGTTAAATTCTCTTCTGGCTTCTGTTAATTTTTATTTCCTTTCCAGTAGCTTTAAGTCATTTTAATTGATAATCAGGTTTTTACTGTTTTGTGCTGTAGGGTTCACATGACCACTTTTCCTGTCTTCCACTGCTAGTAGCTTCACATTCTGTTCAAGCATATTGTTTTCAAGGTATACAAAAATTGGTTTTTTTTTTTTTTTTTTTTTTTTTTTTTTTTGGAACTCAGGGTATTGAACTCAGGCTCTTGTACTTGCCAGGGAAGCATTTATTCTACTGAGCCATCTCTCTGGTCCTAAAAATAAGCACATTTTTTTTTCTTTTTTTTTTTTTTTTGTAGGACCAGGGATTGGACTCAGGACTCTGTGCTTGCCAGGCAAGTGCTTATTCTATTGAGCCTTCTCCTTGACCTCAAGGCAACTTTAAATTAGCAGTTTTTTTCTTTGAGCATGTTAATGATGACATTCCAGTGTTTTCCTTCCCTCCACTCCACTCTCCCCAATCCTTCTCCACACCTCCTTCTCTACCCCACCCCTCTCCTTTCCACTTTCCTAGCAATAGGTCTTTATGTTGTTCCTCAAAAGGCAATAAGGGCTCATGAGACAGTTCATGGGACTAAGTGCCTGCTTTGGCATGCAGTGCTGGTGCCATCCCCAAGCACACTGAGCTAGGGACTGAGTCTAGGCATGGTGGTGCACACCTGTAATCCCTGTGCTGTGGAGGCTGAAAACAGAAGGATCACTATGAGTCTGAGCTGTGTAGTGAAAGTGTACCAAATACACAAATGAAAAAAATAAAGTCAGTAACATATTTTTTCCATGTGGCTGCTAAAATATATTATTTGTCTTTGCTTTTCTGTAGTTTGACTATGATATGTTTTCTTTGTAGTTATTTTTGTACTTATTGGCATAGGTGTATATATTTTCATCACTGGTCTTAGTTATATTTCTTGTAACTGAGACCAAATATCTGACACTCAGAGTTAAAGGAGGAAAAGTTTATTTAGCTTGCAGTTTGTAGAAGTCCATGGTTGGCTGGCTCCAAGGCAGGTTAGTATGTCAAAAGGGCATTGCAAAGGAGAAACAGTTCATGGCAGCAGAAGACGACAAAAGCAAGCAAGCATCCCTTGACAAGCCTGTTTCTGCTGCTTACATTTTAGCCTGGCTAATCACCTGTAGGGTGGGACACATTCACACATTAATCCTAGTGCCCTTGGTCCTACATTGCATCATGAGGCAATACTAGTGTCATAAGCGCTAGATCCAGCCACTTCAGAAAAGTCCAGCTCTGACCACATCAGGCTTTGGGGGACATCTAGACAGAAGCCATCACAATTGGGAAATTTTTGGCCATTGTCTTTTTATTCTCAAATAATATAGTTTTTTAATTAAGTTCATTGATACTCTTTAGATACACATCATTATCACAGTCATCATAGGGAATTTGTACTTATACATGATATATTTTGATTCCTTTTCCCCCTATTTCCCACCATTCCATTCAACCCTTCTTCCTGTCCTTACTTACCAAGCTTTGTTTCCATTTTATCTTTCATTTCTCATTCTGCCTCTCTTTCAATTTCCCCCTTTCTTTTGAATAGTTTCTTCCCGTTTCACAGTTTTTATACTTTTTTGTTCTTATTTATACTTTCATTTTATTACACCAATAGGACCGTGGCAATATTGACACATGTGTGCCTGATTTGTTTCACTGAAGAGTATACTTTCAAGGGGCATCCATTTAGCTACAGCTGTCTCAAGTTTATCCATCTTTATGGCTGAGTAGAGCTCTGTTGTATAAAAAAGCCACATTTTGTTTGTCCAGGCTTCATTTGTTGGACATTTGGGTTGTTTCCAAGATTAGCTATTACAAGCTGCTGCTGTAAATGTTAGTGGACATATATCACTGTGGATTGATACTTTTAATTCTTTTGGGAAGATACACTGAAGGGGTCCATAGGACCTATATTCTTAGTTTTTTTTGAAGAGTCTCCACATTGGTTTTGTAGTAGTTACACAAGTCTATACTCCCACAAACAGTAGAGAATTGTTTTTTTTAACAGTCATTTGTTAGTGGTTGATTTCTTAATAATAGCTATTCTTTCTGGAGATAGAGTCTCAGTGGTTTTAATTTACATCTCTCAAATGAGCAATGATGTTGAATATTTTTTCATATATTTATTTTCCATTTATACTTCTTTACAAATGGAAAATAAATATATGAGAGGTATGTATTAACTTTAGATGTCCAGTTTTGGATTGGGTCTTTAAATTTGGGGGTGTCTGATTTCTTTTCATTAATTATATGTACTAGATATTAGTTCTTTGAGGAACAGTTGGCTAAAACTTTTTCCTACTTTCTGAGTTGTCTTTTTGCTCTGTTGATTTCTTTTGTTTTGCAAAAGCTTTTTAATAAGATGAGCTCTGATTAATAAGATGGTATGCTGATTCTTTGTATTATTTCCTGTGCAATTGTAATTTTCCCTAAGTCTTTTCCTATGCCTATTCCTTCAAGAATTCTACCTGTTCTCTTTTTCTCTGTTTTAATGTTTTTTGATCTTTTGTCCATTTCTATTTTAGTTTAGTGTATGTTAATAGAAATGGGTCTAGTTTTAGTTTTCAGCATAGGGAAAGCCAGTTTTTCCAGCACCTTTTCCTAGAGTCTTACAATTCTTCCAGTGCTTGGAGCCTTTACTGAAGATAAGTTGCCATAATGTGATTGGGGTTGTTTCTGCTTCTTGTAACCTTTTCCATTGATCCTTGGATCTGTTTTTTTTTTTTTGGCCAGTACCATGCTTTTATTTTTATTTTTTATTTTTGTCACATTAGCTTTGTTGTATAGTACCAAGTAAGGGATTGTGGTGCCCCCATGGCTTGCCTTTGTTGCCCAGAATTGCCTTTGCTATTCTAGGACTCTTCTGCTTTTAAATAAATTTTATGATTGTTTTCTCTATTATGTCACATAAGCTATCAGAATTTTGATTGAAAATGCATTAAATCTTTGTAACAACTTTGGAAGTATGGCCATTTTCACCATGTTGGTTCTCCATATCCAAGAGTAGGGGGGTTCAGGGGCTGGCGCAATATGTGGTACTCTGAATTGAGCCCTGGTCCTTGTGCTTGCCAGGCAGATGCTTAGACCTCTGAGCTATTTCCCCAGCCCTCCTTTGTTTTTATTTATTATTATTATTATTATTATTATTATTATTTTTTTTTTTTTTTTTTCTTTTTGAGACAGGGTCTCACTATGCAGTTCAGGCTGGCCTCGAGCTCACTTTGTAGCTCAGGCTGGTCTCGAACTTACAACAATCCTCCTGCCTCAGCCTCCCGAGTGCTGGGATTACAGGCATGCGCCACCACGCCCAGCTAAAAGCATTCTTTTTTTTTTTTTTTTGTGGAACTAGGGATTGAACTCAGGCCTTTGCACTTGCCAGGGAAATGCTTATTTCACTAAGCCATCTCCCTACCCCTTATTTTTTTTTATGTATTTAGTATAAGGTCTATAGGGTCTCACTACATAGATCAGATTTGCAGAGATCCTTCCTGTTTTTCAGCCTCCCAAGAGCTGGGACTACATGCATGTGCCCCCATACCCAGTCTCAATTGCTGTCTCAGCAACCCCCCAGAGGTGGGACCTGCACAGCCTGCTGGGGATCGAACCCCCCAGCCTCTCTGTCTGCCTAAACAGGTGCTTTAATTCACTGAGCTATCTGGGTGGCCCTCCCTCCATTATTTTTTAACATACTGTATTTGCTCCATTTTTTTTCTCTTCCTTCTTGGATTGTGACTGTATATTGACCTTTCATATTTCTCATGTTTTATTTTTCTATTTTTCCATATTTATCTGTTTCAGCGTGTGCTGTATGTTTTTCATGTCTTGCCATTCACATTTTATTTATAATTGAGTTCTTTATGAATGAAACTCATGTTTAAGTTTTACATATCAGTTATTGTATCTGCTCATTCTAGCATTTGCATTAGATTATAAGATTCGATTCTCTGGTGAAATTCTCAATTTTGATGTGTATTAATTAATTAATTTATTTTTTGCGGTACCGGGGATTGAACTCTGGACCTTGCACTTGCCAGGGAAGTGTTTATTCTACTGAGTAATCTCCCTGGCCCTATATTTTCTTGAAGGTATTCCTCATACACTTCATTTACTATTGTAGTTGGGTAATGTTAGTCTATTTCTGTGGTCTGTATTGCCTTCAGTCTTGTTTCTTGTGGCTGCTTATTTTTAATGAATGGTGCATATCTTATATAAGCAGATAGCTTGTCTCTAAAGAATATTTTCTTTCACCAAGGGGATTCTTGTATTTGGTGAGCTCATTGAGTAGAACAGATCACTTCTGAGAGCTAATTGCAGATCACTTCTCAGTCAGAGTTCATTATCCATTGTGTTTTAAGGTACATGGTATTTATGCCTCACATTGCATTTGTAGTAGGGTTTACATTCTGGGAAGGCTTTTGAAGGCTTGAAGTATGTCTTACTCTTTCTCAACTTTATCTTTTGTCCTCAGAGCACCAAGAGACTGCTAAGGTCTTTAGTCACTTTTGGAGAGTGTGTTTTATTTAATTTCTATACCCCTTATCTGGGTAAACTAACCTTAAATGTTGGTTGTGTCTTCCTTATCTTTTAAGCTTGACTGCTCAAGATTTGGCTACCCTGAGAAGTCTGATTTATGAGTGTTGGTATGCTACCCTGGTCAGATACCTGATGGTTTCCTTAGCTACCTCTTTTTAGTTGAATTTCAGTTGTATTCTGCTAACATTTTTAGCCTCTTGCCCTTCACTACTTAATACCTCTCACAGTTGCTGCGGGCAAGTCACATAGAAGTCAGACTCATTTCAGTGAACTTTCCTTATCTACCTCCCTAAGAGAGTTTGGCCTCCCCAGCTTTAGTAACTCAAACCTTTGAAGAAGTATTCTTTTCACTTTGTCCAGATTTTCTTTTGCTTTTGGCAGGAATATAGGTCCATTAGATGCTACTTTATTATTACTAGAAGAGGAACACCTACCTAATATTCTGTAACAGGGATGATACATTTTATTATTTATCTATTAATGAGCTACTTGAGTTATTTCCAATATTTTGTTGCTATTGATAATTCTGAAAAGATCATCATTCATCTGTGTTTGAACTTCCACATTTTTATAGCTATGGGAGAGGTAATTATAAGATTGCCAAAATCATCATTTTTATTTCTAAAAGATGTTCCCAGTTATTACAAAATGTTAATAGCCAATCCCAGCAACATACGAGAATGTCTTTTTATACCCACATTGACACTGTTTTTAATTTTTAAGTTTTTATCAATTTAGGCAAAAAGTTTCATAGGACTTTCTAAATTTATGTTTTTCTTACCTCATGGTAAAGTTGAATACATCGTCTCCTTTTTATTAGCTGTTTTATTTCACTTTTCCAGATTGCTTTTTATTATGTTTTGCATGGTAGTTTTAAAGGACCATATTCTAGATTCTGTATTTAGAAATTCCAAATCAGTAGAAACATGATGACACTCTAGTCTGAAAGTGTTTAAGAGTAGCCAAGTGATTCTGATGCCCAGACAGATTTGAACTTCACTACTTTTGTGTTTTTGAAATGGCTTAGTAAGTTCAATTTTCTGTTTTATTTGAACCAGAAGAATGAATTTAGAGAAATTAATGAAGAAATAACTAATAGTTCTTTGGTTATTTATAAATTATAAGCCTTTAGAAAAGCATATCTGTTTCATAAAACAGATGTGTATCTGATTAGGTGGAACTATAATTCTGTTTCCTAATGCACACTAGAATTGTTGTGTTGTGTATACAAAGTGACTTTCTGCTAGTTGAGATAATAAGGTCTATTTAGTTCAAAGGAGAAAGAGCTGTTGTTACAGATGGTAAGTCATAAATATGTAGTGATAAGATAATGTCTTTATTGTGAAACAGTTTAGGATAGAAAAATGCCATCTCTGAAGTACAAGTATTACAAGTATTTCCTGTAAAAAAAAAAACAGTATAAAAGCCTTGAATATTATATTTATGCTGCCATTTATTCTGTGATAGCATTTTTTTGATAATAGCACCATTTATCCATTATTTTGTGCTTACTATATGCCAGAACTGTGCTCAGTTTCATATATATTGTCTAATCTTACCTCTTTTATAGTAATTCCATGAAGTGGTCATTGTTAACGATAGTCATCTCTATTTTACAGGTGAAGCTAAAATCCACAAAGGTTATTAGTCACTTTGTTGTTCTTGGGAGCAAATAGTAAAACTGTGGTTCAAACCAAGAATATATGATTTCAAGTTCTATTCCTGTACCACGAGGGCATTTCTCTAATCAGCATGTCTGTTTCTATATTGTCACATCTCATGCTTGCTTTTCTCTTTATCTTCTACTTTTAACAGCACTTATTATTAGCTGTAATTTTTTTTAGAAACTTATGTATTTTTGTTTGTAGCCATAGATTTCAGTATAGTATTATAAATCACAACAAAAGTAAGAGCCTTCCTAATACCTCAGAGGGAATTGTCTCAAACCCTCCTAGCTCTGTGTAATATGTTTGTATATTTGCGGTGGTTGCAGTGTCAGTTCATTGGCTTTGAGGTCTGCTGGGGGCCATGATCACACTTGTGAGTATGTGTGGAAGAGCGGCCTTTGCATCTGGCTCTGGCTCTGACCCCTTTCACTTAGACAGTGCTTTCCTGATCTGCTTCCTAGCTGCCTTGAGCCCAGCAGGTTTCCTTCTCCTTACCTTTCTGTGTGATACTCCTGCCTGTGAGCTGAGTTAGTGGGCTGATTCAGGAATGAATCCCCTTCAAATGTGAGCCAACTGTAAGCCAAGGTAAGCCTTTCCTCCTTTAAATTGAAGGTGGCAAGCATCACTGTGTCTAGCAACAGGGCTGATTGCATATTTCATAATTTCTTTGTTCACTGAGTTTAGATATTATCTGTTGACCTCTCATAATGGAAGATTCAGTCTTTTGTAATCTAATGCTTTTATGTCCATATTTCTATCTGTATTCTTTTTTTTTTTTTTTTTAATGGTATTGGCCATTTAAATGGTATTCACACTGAGCTATATGACCAGCCCTTTTTACTTTTTATTTTAAGATGAGGTCTTATTTAAGTTGGTAACTCATCCAGTCTGAGTTTGAAATTTTGATCCGCCTTCCTCAGCCTCCCAGAGTGCTGGGATTATAAGAATGTAATATCATGCTCAGCTGTTAATATTTTGTTAAGTATCTATTCAAGTCTTTTGCCATATCCTAATTGGACAGGTTATTGTCTTACCACTAACTTTAGAGTGTTTTCTATGTATTGTAGACAAAGATGTTTATTGCTTATATAATTAGAAGACATGCTTACTTCTGTGGTTTGTCTTTTATTTTTCTTAACGGGGTTTTTTAGATTTATACATTTTTTTGATTTATTTTGCTGAGCAAACAACTTAATTTCAGTGAAGTCCACTGTGAGGAACCCAGAAGAGCTTCTCTGCCAGTTTCTGGGGCCCTGCTTCCTTCTGGTGCCTTACTCTGGAACTCAGGCCACTCCTGCAGCCCTCCAGGCCTAGTGCTCACTCCTGTGCTGAGTAAGAGTTACTGTTTTTCATTGAGCCTGTGTCTCCTCGTCCTCTTGTGGTCAGGGCACTGCCATGTATTAGACTTTGGGGTATATCTGGGAGTCCCAATATATTTCCCTTCTCTCAAGGATCACAGGCCTGTCCTGCCCATTATTCATTACCTGGAAACATCTGCCTTGTATGTTTGTTGAGCTGTATAGTACTTATGTTGAGAGGGCAAGAGGATATTTATTCTCTTGTGACTGAGAGCATGTATAAGTCCTAAGATTTGTGAGCTGTAGACCTCAGGGTTCTTTCTTGGATACCAAGTATAACCCTTTCCTGTGGCTGCCAGGAAGCAGTATAGTGTGGTGATAGGTTGTGAACTCTGGAACTGCTTTGTCCCAAGTTTGATGCTCTGATTTGCCAGAAAGCAAAAAGTAAGCATGTGATCTTTTTTTTTTCTGTATTTTAGGGAAGGGTCTCTAGGGTCTCACTACTAGATTGTTCTTGTAGTGATTCTCCTGTTTACAGCCTCCCAAATGCTGGGATTACAGGGTTAGTGTGCCACCATGCCTGGACTCCATGGTCAGCCCAGCTTGCTTGGGGGGCGTGGCCTGCACAGCATGTGGGACTGGGTATTGAACCCCAGTCCCTGGGCTTGTCCATTGTCTTTTAAATTTTTGTACTCAAGTATTTCCCTGTTGTTTTTTCTTTCACAACTTCTTCAAATCTAATGTGCTCAGTATTAAATGTTTGATTTACCCTCATCTATTTCTAATTTTGTCTTTTATCTCAGTAAAAAGCCTGGAGTCCACTGTAGCTTTCCTCCTCTTTCACAATTACACCTACTTTTTACCAAGTAATGGGAATTCTCTGTACAAAATATATCACAATATGTACCCATCTGCACATCTTTTTTCTGAGCTTTGGTACTATCCTTATCATAACTTCCATTGGTTCTATATGCACTCCTCTTTATTCCATTCACCACCCTATTACAGTAAGAAGCAAGGCCAGTAAGCTGAAACACTCACTTTCTCAAAATAAGGTATAAGTGAATATTGGTCAGCACATGTCTCTAGAGCTGACAGTTTCTCAGTTGATCTACCTCCTATTTATGGTGGATATGTTCTTTGTGTAAATGTTAATATAATCAGAAGACAGATCCTTCCGACCCAGGAGGTGGGTCTTCTCTGTTATGGTGATTTTTATTTGCCAATTAAAAATGTTTATGGTGTGCGTACTTTCTGCCAGGTTGTAGGATTGTAAATACCTTCAAGGGAGTCAGAATTTGAATAGAAGAGACATTCAGTGAATAATTTTAGCTAAACATGGAATATGACAGATACATGTAGGAAACATTGATCCCATGGGAGAATGTTACAGAGAGGCAGCAAGCTCTAAGGGTCAGGAAGACAGCCTAATACACTGAGGCAGAAATTATTTAAAGTGCATCATGCTTACTTTGGCTTATTACAGTGAGTAGAGAGGTGTGGGGATTACTATGTTTGGTGAATAAGAGGTAGGGATGATGAATTCCTAAAGTAGCCTCAAGGGCTCTTACAGTGAGGAATTGTCTAATGTTCTCACCACAACCCCTCTCACCCCCAGCCTTTAATCTCCTGGGAAACTGCCTGTAGGTTCTTAATGTAACCTAAGATAGCTATGCTGATAGCACCATCTAGTGAGTAGTTAGGTCACACACACAGCTGATTTTCCTTACAGAAAGAGGACAACCTCTGAAACTCTAAACTTCATGCAGAATAGTAGATTGCAGAATCATAGTTTAAGAATAGGAAAAAATATTGGAGTTAATTTAATCCATCTTCACCTTTTATATGTAAGGAAACTAGAGTCCAAAAGTTGGTATGACTTTTCTAGTAACGGTTTGGGCTAAGGAGATAGCTCAGCAGATTCTTTCTTGGCAAGCATAAGAATCCGGGTTCAGTCCCTGATACAGTATGCTACACTGGCCCCGAAATCCCGGGTGCGCCATGTGGCCTCAAAACATTGGGCGTGGTGGCACACACCTGTTATCCCAGTGCTGGGGAGGCTGAGCCAAGGGGGTCTCTACAAGTCTGAGCTGCATAGCAAGGTTCTGTACCAAATAAATAACAATAAAAACCCAAACACATCTAGTTAGTAGGAAGACCTGGGCTTTTATTTCCCAGGTTGCTATTCTTTTTTTTTTTTATTTTCCATAATTTTATTGAAGAACAAATAGCAATGAGACAGTTTCAAATCAAATTAGTAGAACAGATTAAATAAATAATACATTGCATATTTTCGTAGTGGTTTTTTGTTGTACAAGGTGCATACATGATATTCGATTTACAAACACTATTAGAGTAGATGCCTGTATTCATTGAATTAAGAGAATGTAGCTGTATACCTATCTTTTTTAAAGCTGAATTATAGTACAGTTTCAGTTATTAATACTTTTTACATTGTTATCTTCCTAGTGGTTATCCGTAGTACAAAAAGCAGACAGGATATCCTGTCCAAACACTATTAGTGCAAATCTTTCTTCTCATAGAATTATGCTAAACTATTACATATTTATCCTAACTGTACTGTTTATACAAACACAGAATGGTCCTTCCTTTGTGTCCCCCTTTTTTTTTTGTTTAGTCCTGTCAGAGATGGGTATTCTATTGTCATTTAATTATTACAGGTACTTGAATTCAGTGAAACAATCCAACACTGTCCAGCAGTCCACAGTAGTAGCAAGTTATCTAAAGAAGTTGTTGACTAGAGCCATTTACAACTCAGCTTATTATTATGACTTTATTTTATATACCTTGTTTTTACACTTTTCTGCTGGGTGGTTAAGACTGAGATAAAGCAAGACCTATATAACCAAAAATACAACTTTTATATCTGATGAAGTCAGTCAAGTCCCATCGGGGTTTATCCTGTAACCTTGTATCTGACTTTACAGATCCTTTGTCAGTGTCAGCCATGTGGATGAGTCACGGCCATTGCTTGACCAATTTGCTCTCTGTGAAAGCCTGAGAGAAAGTTTTCTGTCCATGTGACTCTCCTTAGGCACACTGTACATCATCGATCACATTCCTCTTTGGCTCCATAATCTACGTGATCAGAAAATCTGGGACACAACTGAGCTCCATGATGTTACAGTGCAGGTTCTCCTATGTCCTGAGGAGACCCTCCATTTTATTGACCTTGCAGCCCTTCCATTTCTCTAATTTTTGATCTGCAACTTAGGTTAACCATCCAGAAGAGAAGCTGATTATTACCCTGCAACATATGCAGTTCAGTTTACCCTAACTATCTGTCTAAATTCCTTTTAATTGCTGTTAAACCTTTCTATTTGTATTTCTTCTTTTGATTTCTTATCCAGGTTGCTATTCTGAGCTTTCATCACCCTTATTTTTTATTTGGATTACCATTTTAGTTTCTTAGCTTATTCTCTTAAGAAAAATTAATGAGACCATTTAATAAGTGTATTGTGAAATAACTTTGATAGTACACACATTATATCTAACATTTTTGGTTATTTTGTGTTTTTCAGTAGAGAGACTCTATGATCTACAGGGTCTCACTATGTAGATTGGACTCCTACTAATTCTCCTGTTTTCATCCTCCCAAGGGCTGGGATTACAGGTACACACCACCACACCCAATCTGAAATTGCAGTCTCAACTTGCTGCCCCAGGGACGGGGCCAGCATGTAACATTTTGAACATAGTTTTGTCATTCAGAGAAATGAGTGTTCACAGTTGCTATGATTTGAGCTCTTAATTGTTGGGTCACATGATAACACCCCACCTAAAGATAGAAAGGCATATATACATGAAAATTTATTTAAAGCTTACTATATTGATTTTTTTTTTTTTTTTTTTTTTTTTTTTCGGAACCAGGGATTGAACTCAGACCCTTGCATTTGCCAGGCAAGTGCTTATTCCACTGAGCCATCTCCCTGGCCTAAAGCTTACTATATTGATTGATGAACTAATGTAGCAGCAATCAGAAGATGCTGAAAACTTGTGCCAAAACTTTTGTGCTAAAATATACCACAAAATGTGGTTCCCATTTCTCTTTCCTTTTTAATGAGGAGGATTAACAAATACTAATAATGGCTTAGCTGAAGCTGTCTTGAGCCTCTATCATATTCAGTTGGAAGAGAACAGTTTTAAATTGTTGACTGAAAAGATGTTTAGAAAAGGAGTAGGCTGCAAATGTGAGTTTTAACAGGTGATGCCATCAGCAGTGTTGGAAAATGAAGTTGTGGTTTGTGTGACAGAAATATATTGGTTTGCTGTGAGTGGTGAGGACAGTGACGATGGACCAACAGTGATTCCAACAGTGATGTAAGTGACATTGTCCCACTGCTGGGTGTTATTTCAAGTGCCTTGCATGTGCTCTACCCATAATCCTTATTACAAACTTGTGAAGCTTCAGTTCGGTTGTTATCCTCATTGACAGATGAGACAGAACACTAGAGAAGTAATTTGGCAAAGGTGTCACAGATACTAAGGTTTTTCCTGCTGCAGGTAGAGGTACATTCGTTTCTGTCATTGAACTTTATTTAACTGCTGGAAACAATTTTGATCTTGGGCAATACTGTCTCTAACATAATTTCATTTCTGTATGTTATTGGTCTCCTAAACTATGCAGCTCAGTATATTTTTCTTGCTATATGAGTCCAGCTACCCTCTATGGTAGCCCTTTGATAGCATTGTCTCAGATGATGGCTTTATTGGTCACTTGCTTGTGTGAAATACAGGGAAGACAGTGTCAGAATGATTGGGACAAGTGTCTGGTGTTAATAGTGTTCAAAGAAGATTCAGAATTGCTGAATGTGGTGTTGCACACCTGTAATCCCAGCACTCAAGAGACTGAGGTGAGGGGATTGTTATCAGTTTAAGACCAGCCTGGGAGACATAGTAGGTTCAAGGCTGAGCCTAGACTACACAGCATGATCTTGTCATTATCCCCCTGATGAAAAAGAAAAAAGAAAATTCAGAATTGGTAACAGAAGGATTTTTCTCTTGGAGGATGTGACGAGTGATAAGTGTTTTGTTATAGAGTCCAGTGCATAGAAAGAGAAAATTCAGATACACTTTTCATCTTTTCATTTCTAATGAACATTTTGACTACAGGTAGAATACATCTAGGGTTCAACTTGGACTAGATGTATTTGTCCATTTTTTTTCTTTTTTGTTTTAGCATTAGGAAGTGCTCAGATTATAAGGGCAGTTCTTATGCTGCTGTATTCTTTTAGCTCATTGACTTTCTAATTGAATATTAGTGAATTCTTTATCTGTTAATATTCCCTTAACATTCATGCATGTTATTAATTATAGTCTGGACTAAATTAGATCTTTCTTATAAATTCATGACATCACTTATGACCAAATTGTACTACTGTGATTGTTCACTAGGGAAAGGAGTACAAATAGTGCTCTCCTTGTTCTCAGTTCTGGACTGGCTGTTTTGCAAGAATTATCATATTGACCCTTATGATCTATTGCTATAATTTCAATGTTACAAATGACCCTGAGGCTCTTGGACATGGAAGTTTTGGCCCAAGGGCACAAACTTTTGTACCAGACTACCTGCGTTCAAATTGTGGCCCTGCCATGAGCTTTGTGACCTTTGCCAGGTTGTTTAAATTTGGCCTTTGATTTCCTCATCTGTTCTGTAAAGTGAAGGTAAGAATAATACTTATCTCAAAAAGTGCTTTGTGAATTAAATGAATTAATAAGTGAATTAATATTTTCAATGTACCTAATATGATGCCTAGCATGTGGTGTCAAAAGAAAGAAACAAAAAAAAAAAAAAGGAAAAAAGAAATGACTTGGTTTGGAGCCAGATCTTTCTCTGTAATCTTTCCATTACCTCAATTTGCTGCCTCAAAACTTTTTTTTTTTTTTTTTTAATGTAGTAGGTACAGGGTCTCACATTGCAGCTTGCAGCTCATACTCATAATGATCCTCCTGTCTGAGCAGGTGGATTGTCTTAACCCCAGTGCTGGGATTATAGGTGTGAGCTCCAATGGCTGGTCTCTGTGGCTGGCCTAGCACACCTGGGGACGGGGCCTACGAGGCATGCAGTACCAGGGATTGCACCTTAATCCCTGAGCTTGCCTAAGCAGGTGCTTAGTCACTGAGCTATTTTGCTGGCCCTCAAAATGTTTTTAAAGATCAGTGTATTTCACTAATACACTTTTCCTGTGTTTTTCTGTCTAGTTGTCTTTGCTAGTTTTGTAGTAAGAAAGGTTACCTAGAGCCTCATCCTTTCTCTGTGCACATGCAGATGCTTCATACACATTGCTTCTTGCGTTTGCAGTTGTTCTTATTGTGATAAATAATTTATAAACTAAATAGTAATTTTTTTTTTGAGTTTGACAAAATTTATTGGTTATTTTAGTAAAGACATTCGTCTCAGTCATTTCTCTCTCCTCATCTTGACTATTTCATTTGGGTCAAGAAAAGAATATGTAGGAGAGGGATATTATTTTAACAAACAGTAAAACGGACAAAAATGAGTTAAGTTTGCCTAAATAAAAGTAAGTTAAAGTTAAATTCATGTATCTTGATTTAATTAAATCATGTAAGAACTAGTAGTTCTATATACATTTCCATTGTTTTACTTGGGGCTTAATCTAAGAACAATTTATCAGGCATATGCATAGGTTTCTTCTCTGGAGTTACTATCTATTAAAAAAGATCAGCAAGTAACTACCACCAATAAAATAGTCTGAAGCTGCCTCCAAGTTTAACATTGTAGGAGTTCTGAAAGAAATAATTGTATCAGTTTTCTTTTGCCTGTGACTATGCCTTTAAAGATGTGTTTAACTGTCACATTAGAAAGTCCATATACAATGCAAAAACACAAAACAAACAGCTTACAATACATAGATTTAAGAGTATATGTGATGAGCAGTTCAATAAAATGTGCTTGAAGATGCATTTTCTTTCATTTTCTGTACCTACGATATGCTTCACTGGTCAATACGTATACACTTAAACCACATTAACTGCTCTAATAAATTCTGTAATGAATTCAATTCAAATTGTATTTAACAACTTAGTAACATAAACACATAGACAAAGTTACAGAAAATGCATCTTACTGTTTTTTACCTTTGTACAATGTTAAACTTTTTTTTTGGTGTTTATACCTTTTAAAAAATAAAAACCAGCCAAATACTTAAGCAGTATGTACATTTAAATTTTTGATGGTGGTCTGTATTTTAAAAGAAACAGCTTCCTTATTATTTGCCTCAAGTTCTGGTGGAAATGCTTACAGAAACTAGCTAATATACAAAAACCAAGAGAAGCACATTCAAAATACTAATTTAGTTCAGTAGCAAATGGCTGTTCTTTGAAGACTGATGAAGATAGACTATTGAGGTGAAATGGGCTATTTCAAATACTCGATACTTCACATAAAAATTTAAAAAAAAATTTACTTTTGTAGAAGAGCTAAGCATCTGTGTCCACTGACAGCAATGCAGTGCCTAATATATGGCCACTTGAAATAAAACAAATCCCAGAGGGAAAAAATGCTGTTTAATTTCATCTAGGTTTATGTGCAGTCAATTGCTCTCTGATACGACACCCTCCCCTTTTCTCTAAGGCTGTTCCTGGGAACCAGTTTCGGGAGTGAGGGAGTTAATTTAGGAGTAACTGCTTGCAGTTTTACACAGACGGTAACTTTTTGCCTCCCGCTTAATGTGCTAATAGTTGTGTCTAAAAAATATGCAATTCTTAAAAAGGTACCATTTCTGATTTATTATCTGTAACCTTTGGAAACTAATCACATGAAAACTACAAAATTAGCAAATGTCTTGAAATCTGTATATAAAACATAAATTACCTCTAATTTCAAACTCTCACTTATTAGTGTACCACTCAATCTTAAAAAGAAAAATGAAAAAGCAAAAGCAAAAGCGGCTCCAAAGATAGTGTTATACCATTCTTTAAAAAAGGAAACTGTTCCTTTTAACTTTACACCCACCCCACACCCTAATTCAAAACACATCATTTAATTGTCTTGGTCATGGACATTTCTAAGATGAGATTTTATATTTCGTTCCCACAGCTTCTGGTTATCAGAAAACCCAAGCTTTCCTTTATTGAGGAGTTTGGTGCGGCTGATGTTGGTGTATCCCTTCCAGTATTCCTCATCCTCATCTTTTCTTCTGGAGGCATTTCGTCTGGTTCACTGTCTTCATTAAAAGCTGCTGCTACTGAAAGAGTTTTTGGAGCAAGAGTGGGAACAGTTTCTTTAGGCTTACTTGATCCAAGCTTGATGGATGTAGCTGATGCTTTCTTTGCTGTCTGACTACCTATGACAAATCCAAACTTGGAGATCGCTGTAGGCTTTGTTGGGAGGTCTGCAGCTTCTTCTTCAGCTGATTGCTTCTCAGTGCTGTGCCTGGAACTTTCCTCTCCATTACTGGAAGAACAGTCTTAGTTTTCACAGGTTTTTCTGCTTCTTCTTCAGGTCCTCTGGCGGCTTCAGATCGCTTCAACTTCTCAGGCTTCTCCTCTCCCGCCTTTCGGTCCGCCATTTTCCCGGCCGCCTAAATAGTTATTTTGAATATTTATTTTTAAAAATACTGTCATTTTGGTATATGATTATCACCTTATTTTCTCTTGTGGTAAGAACATGGGGTCAATTTGTTATTTTTACTTTTTTCTTAAAACTGGGTTTTTCTGTATATTATTGGCTTTTAACTTTTGATCTTTTTGCCTCAGCTTCCTCAGTATTGGGATTACACCTATGGATCGCTGTACCTGTCTAATTCCCTTAAATTTTTAAGTGCATAAGACAGTCTTAACCAAAGGAGCCTGTACAGCTGATCTATAGAATTTCATCATTTTGTTTAACTAAGGCTTTATGACCATTGGCCAGCAACTGCCTATGGTCACATATTCCCTGTCCTTCACAAGCACTACTCTATTCTGTTTCTATGATTTTTATTATTTTCAATACCTGTCATGAGTTGAGTCAGACAGTATTTGTCTGTTTTTGACTGGCTTATGTAACTTAATGTCCTCAAATTGAGTTCATTCATGCTGTTGCATTTGGAGGGATTTCCTTGTTTTCTAGGGCTGAATAATATTGTTATATGTTTATACTGTATCACATTTTTCTTAATTTATTCATCTGTTGATGAACATTGAAATTGTTTCCACCTCTTGGCTTTTATAAATAATGTGGCAGTGAATGTGTGAGAGTATATCTCTCTTTGAGATCATGTTTTCAACTCTTGGATAAATACCTAGGAATGGAATAGCTGAAACATATGGCAGTTCTATTTTTAATTTTTCAGAATATCCTCCATGCTGTTCTCCATGGAGGTTAAACCATTTTATATTTCCACAGGCAATATACAAGGATTCTAGTTTCTTCCTATTCTGACTTTATTTAAAAAATAAATTTTATAATAGCCATGCTTATAGGTGTGAGGTGATATCTCATAATTTTGATTTTGATTTCATATTTTTGTTGGTTATTTGTGTCAGTTTTGAGGATGTTTATTTATGTCCTTTACCCATTTTAATTGAAATGATATTTTTGCTATTGAATTGTAGGTATTTTTTATTTGTTTAGGTATTGTAATATTTAGGTGTTAATTCTTTGTCAGATGTATAAAATGTTTTTCCCATCCATTTCTTTTTTTTTCTTTTTTATGTATTTGGTACAGGATCTCACTACGCAGCTTGGACTCATAGTGATCCTCCTGTTTTCGGCCTGTCCAGCCCTGGGATTACAGGCATGCACTACCATGCCTGGTGTTGTTGGCCAGCTCAGTGTGCCCGAGGGCATGACCAGCACAGCTTGTGGTGCCGGGGATCAAACCCTAGTCCCTTTGCTTGCCTAAGTAGGTACTTAGTCTGCTGAGGTGTCTTGCTAGCTCTCCCATCCATTTCTTAGGTTGTTTTTTTTCACTCTGTTAATGCTGTTCTTTGCTTTGCAGAAGATTTTTCATTTCATAATAGTTCCATTTGGCTACTTTAGCTTTTGTTGCCCATGCATTTGGTGTTATATCCAAGAAATTTTTGCCAAGACTATTGTTGGGAAGTTTTTTTCAAGTATTGTAGCTTCTATTCATGTACTTATTTCTTCAATCCAGTTTCAGTTTTTTTTTTTTAAATGGTATAACAATCCAGTTTCATCCTTATTTGAATGTGGATGTCCAGTTTTCTTAGCACCATTTGTTGTAAAATTGTATGTTCATGATAGCCTTGTTAAAGAGCGGTATGTAGGTGTTTTTATTTTGGAGCTCTGTGTTCTGTTCTGGTTTAGTGATTGTCATTTTGCTATTATATTTTCCTGTTATGCAACTATATATGCCTTATATTAATTTTTGCTTCAGAACATGTGGTATTTCACTTTTTCATGTACAACAATTTACACTTTTTTTTATATTTTAGGGAAGGTTCTAATAGATTGGACTCATAGTGATCCACCTATTTACAGCCTCCCAAGAGCTGGGATTACAGGTGTGTGCCACCTTGCCTGGTCTCAGTTACCATCTCAGCAGGACCTCCCAGGGGCAGTGCCAGCATGACAGGCCCCAGGGATCGAACCCTGGCCCCTATACCTGCTTTTAGGCACTTTAATCTGCTGAGCTATTTGGATGACCCAACAGTCTATACTTATTCACATAAAAAAAAAAAAAAAATTATTTA